>JAUKPP010256340.1:0-12220 GCA_032273245.1 Phyllaplysia taylori
GACAGCACACCGTTTTCCTTTTAACTTTCTCAAACGCTTTTCGATTTGCAAATCGTCTTCTCCATAGGAAGGTGAAGGTACTCTTATTGTTTAAACTGAGAAGAGTAGCTTCAGTTATGATGCATTTTTGCCGCCTTGTATGGTACCATGCTATGCATCAGAGCAGAAGGTGCCATTCTTTGCTTCCCCTGGTGAGGGCCCCTGCACCTCCACGAGCGGCATTGATTTACTTTGGTTACCAGTTTTACGCCCCTTATAACTCGTTAAGATCATTTAATTCTAGCAGAAAAAGACAGTTCGCCCATACGTAGGATCGAACTCGGGTCTTCCACATAACAGGCAAAGAGCCTGACCATTACACCACAGCGCCGGTAGGGTTGGATAATTATATCGAACTCCATGTGGGCCGGCAGAATGTTCATGTATAACAATCGCTGGTGTAACCTTTGAGAGTTGAAAATACCCTAACCAAAAAGAAAAAATCCAAATCATCCCCTTTACCATACTTGATTGAAAGTGGATGGTTTTGGTTCAATGCACCTTGTAACTCTGTAAAATCCGTTAGTCTGGCTTTATGGCCCTTGTAATAGGACCTACTATAATGTCATTTTATAGGCAGGCTATTTAAACCTTGTCAGTGAGGGCCAACCCGGGCTGAGGGGGATACATCATCCAGGTTTCGAAATGGAAACGTTCGTCCAATGCGAATATCGAACTGCCGCTCTCTGTGTGATAGGCCAAGAGCCGAACAATTACACCAAGGACAAGGTGGACAAAAAGCAAAAGTGTTTCTCGGCGCCGAAATGACCTTATAATGTCCTTATAACCATTACACCAAAGACGCCGGTGACGTTATTTTAGAGGCGGGACCTCAGATTGAGACCTGGGACAATATGACTTAGCCGACTAACAAATCGCTGTAAATATCCCAGGATTTGAACCCGAGACCTCTGCATCAAACGGCAGGCGTTATACCTCTTGGCCACAGACAAGGTGGTTGGGTTGGCGGGCGGTCTTGTATGATCTTTTCTCAAGCCGAAGGGCTCGGGCCCAGATGGTTGCTTGATTGGGAAAGCAAAGTAAAGTATGGTCTGCTCATCCTTGTCTACTCTACATCTTTCTAATCTAAATGGTAGGACGCCCACTTCAGAACATGAATTTCACCTTAGCCTTGATGAAAAACAATCAACATAAAATTTTAATTTTATCTAGTCCACACAGAGGCCTCTTTTGACATTTCAACCCTCATGTAGTATCACTGCACAAGGCTTACAGCTGCACTATAGCTTTACTATGAGCATAAACGCATAGCTATGATGTTTGAACGTAATCTATACCAAATCTTAGGCCAAGCTGGTAAATAAGTTATTAAGAAAAATGGTTGACAAAAGTGATAGATAGTGGCTTAGAAATGACTACAATACTGCCTATAGGAGAAAATGAACTCAAAATTGTATTACGTTAACAGAAAATCGCACGCTGGCTGCGCAGTCCTTATGTGCGCTTCTACAGGGTGAGCAGGATGCATTAAATTACATCATGTATTGTGATGTTCCCCATCAGCATATCTAGATCAATAGGCCTCTCAGGACCAGAGATTTACTGTTGCTTGTTAAGGTCTGGATGTTTGGATCAATTATTTCTCCTCTGTCTAACTGTTGTCGCCGGGGTCGAAGGGCGGTCCTTGAGTAGGAGCAAGCAAAAATGAAATATAGGTAAAAATTAACTATTTTAAGAAAAAGCCGGCAAATGGCTTATAGAGAAAATTAGATACGTTTGTTAGGCAGTCAAAAAAAAAAGGAACAAGCATTGCTTTTTAACTTGTGTGAGCGCTGCGCCCGTGAGTATCGCTGTCTGTGCCGTAGGCCTAGACCTACAAGTAGGCCTATGTTACACGGAAGTCAGTGTCCTGTACAGCGGGTAGCCTACCATAGAGGTTTAAATACAACACAACGTAGACTAATACTAATAGTAGGCCGTCTAGGTTCTCTGGTGGTAGGTAGGCATACTTAAGGGTCTACGCCCCTACTTGTAATTGGCAATTGGAATAAATCAAGCGCTGCAGCCAACACGCAGGCTGTACTTCACTAATATTATCAGAGATTTTATAAGGTTTATTATGCTATTATGATATTATGCTGTGTTTCAACAAAGCCAGTCTAGAGATCTCAAGCATTCCCCAACATCTTCCCCTTCACTCACCCCTTAACAACACACACACATAGTCTACTCACTCCCCCCCCCCTCTCTCTCTCTCTCTCGCCACTGCATTGCTCTCTTCTTCCTCCCCCCCCCCCCCACCCCTGCATGCGTCCATGCATTTACACGTACATGTATTTGTCTAACATCTAGATAAAAGACAGATACGATTCTTTATGTCCTTTTGACGGTGACTTGTCTCTTTTTCTTTCTTCCCTCTCTCTATCTTACTCTCTCTCTCACAAACACAAACACATCTGATCTATACACGCTTGCAACGTACAACAACACCAACACACGTTATTTTCGTCGGTTCCTGAGACAAAAACTTAGATCACGTAATTCATAATTATCTCTGACATAACGAAAAATCTATTGATTCTAATGACGGAACAGTTCTCCAGAAGAGAGACAACTCGAACAAATCAACGAACACTGAACACCAAAATGGCTGCTCAGAAAATGTGTGTCATTGTCGGGCTCATTGCCTTAGCACATGCAGCTTACTCTGCCGCTCAACGTAAGTTTAAATTTATCTTTGAAACTTACAGTAATAAGATGATTAAACCTTGTAAAATCCAAGCAAGCCCCATTACTAGACTCTATAGCCTTTGAAAAGATTAAGATGAGACCAGATTCAGAGATTCAGACTGAATTTCAGTGAGTGAGGAGAAGAGATGACAATCAGATGACGTCTGCTGACGACAGACAGACAGACAGAGACAGAGACTGACTGACTGACTGACTTGACTCAGACTGATGAACTGTGTCTGAGACTGAGACTGTACATAGTTCAGTAGACTAGACAGCCAGCCAGTTAGCAGACTAGACTTCATTCAGCAGAACCAGCCAGAGTAGAGGCAGAGGCTCCCCCACCCTTTCTCAAACTCAAAGTCAAAGGCTTTGAATTTGAATCCAAGTCCACCAAGCAGATCGAGTCAGTCAACTGCCCCCTTTCCTTTAGGCTAATTAGATATAGATCTAATTTTAATCCGAAAACAGGATCTACTAGATCTAGATCTCTAGATCTAGATCTAGAATCTAGATCTAAACTAAGTAAACGTAACACTCACTCACACACAGAGAGGTTAGAGCTGTCATCCCCAAGGCCAAGAGAGTTTTTTGGCTTCTCTCTCTTGAAACAGGAATCTCAAACAACTGCATTCCAATTTCAATTTAGGTCCTCAAAACCACCAATCCTTCCCTAGGCTAGGCTAAATAAAAAAAAAGGCTTAATCTTATTGATAAATTAGCTTAGATCTAGCTTTTTTTCTCACCCTGCACAAGTTTCAGATTGTCTGTCTTTAATTAATTTAAATGTTTCATTTCATTCATCGTGCATGGAATAACTGCTACAAATAAAATTTTGTGAAAGTCAATGAGTCAATGAGAGTGACATCATTTTTGCATAGATCTAGTACTCTCATTGGTTTTGTCAATGTGTTAGTTATTACTACTGGTATTATCGTGTAAAATAGATTGATTGTGGTAAATGCCTAGTAAGAGACTACAGTAAATCTTTTTTACAGGTACCAATCCTTTTTACATAAAGTATAATGTTATCTCTCTCCAAAACAGATCGGACATACCTGAGGCTCACAGAACAAGAGTTCAGCATGCTTCCCCATGATGTAAGTTTTTATTTATTTATTTATTTTTCCTCATGATGTAAGTTATTGATAAACTGGTCTACAATCTATTGATATAATTGTTATACGGTAGAACTCGGATTAAACGAACTCGCTCGGACATTTTTTATAGTTCGTTGGATGCGAGGTCCGTTGGCGCCGAGGCTGAGCCAAAGATGCCATTTCTTAAACACAGCTCGTACTTTAGGTAGAGCGGTGATGTGCTTCAGTGAAGGAAATCAATCTCTAGATCTCTAGATCTCTAGCTACACTATTCTCACCCAGGCATACACTGTTAATTCTGCATAAGCCAATCACAATCCCCCTCTAGCCACAACTTTCCCTCTGCCTTCCACCCCCCCCCCCCCCAAACACACACACAGGTACATGCATCGCACACCCACTGTCTATTCACCATTCTTTACTCTTTCCACTACATATCAAAGTTCCAGCAGCTTTGTCTCTTTGATCTCGTCTTATGTTCTCCTACGTGTCGGCCGTTTGTCGGCTGCCCTTCCTCCCCCCTCCCCTCTCTGTTCTGTTCATCATTTTCTCTCTGTGTTACCAGTATGCACTTTGCGCCGCCCCTATCACATAGCAGGATATGGCCTGCAGTACATCTCTATAGTGCTTGGTTTCTTGTCAGCAGACAGTACACCTTTTGTAGTTTGAATTTCAGCTAGATGTGTAAGTAGAAGCAATTTTTTGTGAGCTTACCTACATTTCTGGTTCGTTGCATCCGAGGGTGGGCCTGACATTAGTTTGTTGGATAAAAGGTAGTTTACTAAATTTGATAATAAAGAAAAAAAAAACCAGGAATTTTTCTCTGTTGGTTGAATGCGAGGTGTTCATTGAGTCTGAGTTCTACTAGATAGATTTGTTGTTACGTTTTTTGTTCATTTCAGATTTCATTCTACTTTTTAATGTGCACAAGATTTTAAAAAGATTTTTTTTTCATGCTATTGTAGTTATGTTTTTTGTTCATTTCAGATTTCATTCCACTTTTTGATGTGCACAAGATTTTTAAAAAATTTGATAAATAAGTCTTGGTTTCTTTGTTTTTATGTCTGAATTTGAAGCAAGATTGATTTTAGCTTCATGATCAATATATTAGTTGCACACACCGGTGCAGCAAGTCACACAAAGTTAACTGAATGATCCACTACAGCACGACTCAGTTGTTTTATCACACAATCTATCATATTATTTATTATATTGGCAACTGATCAGAATCAGTTTAGGAACTGCAGCAAACAGCAGGCTTCACACTAGAGACCGGGTTGTTTATTAAGTGTGAAGAAGATATACGTCTAGAAATTTCAGTGACACGATGATTTTGCGATGAACTGTTTAAAATCATTTTAGATGTTTTCACTTCATATGCCATCATATTAGCTCATGTAATGAGCAGTTTTATCATAAATCATGTTATGAAAAAAGCCTGCAGGCCTATTTACTTGATTTTTAATATCGTCCTAACACAATTGATATTTTTCCACAGATTTTTCTCCAGTGCATTTTCGGACTTCTCCTGACTTGCTACGGTGTGGTCAATGTTGCAGGCAACTTCAAAGAAATTAAAGCCAGTGCAGAACAAGATACAAAGTAAGATGCTGTTGAAATCTGAGGATTTTTATATGTATAGGTTGTTGTTTTTTTGTGTGGAGATCTGATTGTGATTGAAGACTGTCATAGAGACCTTGGTAGACTAATGGTTTGGCAATTGGTCTTTCAAAAATTGTGTTTCAAATCAAATCATTGTTAAATAATAAAATGTTCCCCTCTTTGCCTTTATTAAGCCGATTAGCGATGACCAGCCCATGTGTTACATGTAATTATGAGGAGACAACTATAGCTTTTTTCCACAATGCTTTTACAGAGAAGATTTAGTTTTTAAACTCAGTGACGTAATAGAATCATCAATAAAAGACTGCATTGTATTTCTTATGGGTTTTATACATTGCAGAAGAAAATTGTGATTCTACGCTGAGCTTTTCATGACCTAAGACCTTGCATGTCACTAAAGTTTAGTGCAGAACCTCAAGAAATAGGTTCCAAAGCAAAGTTGGTGCCGCTTGTTGAATTTGCTTTAGTTTTCGTAAGTCTTAGCCCTTCTTCTCTCCTGTATCTTTTTAAAGGGATAAGCTGAACTTCAGATAGGTTGATCTGTTTTTCATTGCCCCACAAACATCGGCTCATTCAGCCGACTGTATGTAGGCCTACATTGTTTTGTCATGATGTAGGCCCTGCTAATACTTGTACTTGTGTATTTTTAGTACCTTACAAACGTACCATCTTAGTTTCTCTGTTTCCTGTGTCTGTACTTTTTAAAACAATTTTTTTTCTCTCTTTGCTGTTTCAGGACATGGGAGATGCTAAGTAACCGGCAAGGATTCAACATTTTCCACCATCGAGGAAAAGCGTTATTTTATGAAACATAATCAACATTTGGATCATCATCTCATCATTCCAGATCATCAAATACATCAAATCATTTCATGCAAATTTCTCTGTAATATTTATTTAGATTTGTTTCTCCATGTTTCTTCATTGTATGGATTACATTGTAAAACCCACCTGACTTCTGATAACCTTATGTCGTGTGAATACAAAATTGTCATGGCCAATCAAATCAGTGAAAACATGCTCATCAGTTGACCTCAGCTTGAACTGAATATATTTAAATTTATTTGTTTTTCGAGGTGATTTTATTCCTAGCTTCTAGTTCCTGATTGTAAGTAAGCAGTCAGATAAAAAAAACACAAGGTATTGTGTACTACGCCTGTTGTTTTTTAAAACAGTAGTTTAATCTAGTAAAATCATTACTTTGCACAATAAGCATCTTGTCGTTAAAGAATAGAGTTTGCTGTACGTCACAGATTTCTCTGGAAAGACGTCTCTTTCTTTTGACATTTTTGTCAGACAATTTGAGATCATGTGCCTTAAACTCTTTTAAATCATGTGTGAAATCGTGTGCATGTGCTTCATTAAACTTTGATCCTTGTCCTATACTTAAACAATACTCATGTTACCACCCATACATTTAATGAGTCCATATTAACAACATAGTGGTAAATATTGCTCAGCTTTTCGTTAATTTAAGTGTCAGTATCAGCATTCATAAAGCCTTTGAATGACAGAAGAGGATGGAAATCCATAATCACTAGTGTCTGCTCCAGACAAGACACAATAGGATGATGATAGAAAAGGTATCGGGGATGCGTGAACGATTTTCATATGTTACCACCATTTTTCTCTGGTTAGAAATATAGGTTACATGACACTGCCATTTTGTTGGATTTTAAATTTCGTGTGTTTTTGTTAGTAACTTTTTCTTTAAATGATTTGAGGAAAGGGTCATTAGGTCGTTTTGGCGAAGGATGTTTTTCTTCCTTTTTTGTCCATCTTGGTTCTGGCTTTTTAAAGATTTTCTTTTTCAGTTTGATTAGTGTCTTAACCACTTTGTTAGAGGTACATAAATGTTTGATTCACTACTGTTGTATTTTTTAAAAGTTTCACTCAGAAAGATCTGGAAAGCTTGGTCCAAAATGTTCCAGCTTGCAAGTGTAAGTGTACCTGCCAGCATTTTTTTTTTTCTCATACAGCACATCTGTTTGAAATACCATGCTATAGTAGGCTACTTATGCGCGTGACACAATTTTTCCCCCTCTGATAAGATTTGACATGTTTCCGAACATTACACTACGGATGCTGATAATAGTAATAGCCTTTAGGAAAGGCTGTTGAGGAAGAAATTTACATAGCTTTTTTTATTTTGGAGATTTTTTTTTCAGTTTCTTCTTATTCAATAGGGAGATAACAATATGATGATACCTTCCTTCTGTGATCTTATGGGCATAAGTTATGATTATTCTGTGTGAAGTTGTACAAGATGCATTGAGAAATTAGGCTTTAGGCTTTAACTTTACTTCGAGGTGCACTGTGTTTGTTCATTTGTACTTTTTTGTTGTTGGAACTGTTCATAAGTTCTTCTTTTTTACCTGTTACAATGATTTAGCAAAACTCAGTGCAAGCCTGATGTGCACACTTAAACAAGCTACAAATTGTTTGTTGTTTAAGAACAAAAGACAGGAAAAGCATTGAGTTTTTGCTTTCACTGTAGCCATATTTCATATGGAGTAAATTCCTACAATGCAGTGAAGAGTGCAATGGATTTATGTGAAATTATACTATGCATGAATGTGAAATTGTAAGGTGCTTTTTCATTATTCAGTGTTTAGATTTTGACAAGAATGCCTATTAATTTGTAGTTGAACACTTGAAATTGAAAGAGTGATGCTGTAAGTCTTAAAATTTATTAAAAAATAGATTTCCTAAATCATGTAGGCTATGCCATCAGGTCTTGAAATACCAAAGTCATGATTGAAAATACAAAAAAATAGAAAACTGTCAAAAAGTTAAGACTGTGCGTATGTCTTATTTTTACTCAAGACCTGTAAAGTCGGGGGAATTTAAGCATACATTGTTGTTTACAGTTGCCATTTATTTGATTAATGAAAGTTACAAGTACTGGTGCTCAATAAAAAAAAATGTTTAAAAGCAGTAGGTCAGTTGCTTGAAAAGTTCTCACCTTCATATATAATATATCTATATATCTGAATAATGAATGATGTGAGTGTAATAGCCGGAGGAGTCTACTTTGAATATCTAGGGCATTTGGATGCTTGTGTACGATGAAAGTATCACCATGATGAATGTTGTGTATTACAATTACAATATTCTACATGTATTTCTGTAGTTGAGAATTAGTTGGATATTTGAATCATGTTTAAATATTTCAATTGATGCCTTGTCCTCTCCTTTTTGCACTTAGATTTGTGTAATAAAGATTTAAAAACCAGTGCAGTAGAACTATTACAAGTAAGTTCCCCTTTTATTCCAGGTAGCATCTTTGTAGAAAAGATTATTCACAGAAAATAAAATTTTGAAATCTTACCCCTACCACCACATTTGTTCCTCATTATGTGCACATCCGTTTATGTGTACAGTCTAGCACGCACATAGCGAAAATGTACATAGCGAAGGATTTTTTAGGTCCCGAATTTTTTGCTATTTATTCTTTGCATTTGAAACACGCACATAACGTAAGTCACTTCGTACATAGCGAAAAAAAATCTGCATTTGGAGGCCAGCCTAAGTAAAAAAACAGCCCACAAATTTCATCAATTAAAGCTGCCGTAATGAAAAAGAGAGAGCGTGAGAGGGGGTAAGCAGTGTCAGAGAAGGTGAATGACCTCGCTACTAGTGCAGTTGACCAAAAACAGCTGTTTCTTACTCTCGGAGAAGCTTGTGTAGAATTCAGAACACAACATTATTGACTGTACTAATGAAATTAATGAGTATTCGCAATAATGAAAACATTTCAGCGTCCCGCAGATTTTGCTATGTGCATGCTAGACTGTATATAACTTTTTAAAGTCCTTTATTTTGCCTATATTTCTACTGTTTTTGGTTGTTTCAACTTTAGATTAAGTATGATGTAGGCCATTGAGATGCAAGATTTACTGCGAATGGTCCATTGTAATTTGTTGATGCAAGATAAATTCCACAACTTACCACATTTCTATACTGTGACAGCCATTTCATGGTGAAATGGCAGCCTTTAATGAAATACAAGGCTGGAATTAGAATCCTCATTTGATCAAGCTACCAGCCAAAATAAGAATTCTGGTTGATTCCCTCAATGTATCAGCCAATCGTGTTTGATAAATAACATTATTGTGACAAAATCCAGTGTTTTCTAGGAAATATTTTGCAGAAATGATGAGTGTGTTATGTGGAGTGAAAATAATATAAACTCCCAACATTCAACTTTGTCATTCTATGAATAGATATTTATGTAAAGAAAAGAGGAGGCACTAGAACTTTAAAGAGACTCGAAAAGAAACGTCAACTTGAACTACTTCAACACAAGTGGAATCAACTATATATTACTGTTGACTTCACTTGATTTTATATTTGGTTACGTTAATCTTCACCTACAGTTACAGTACCAGAGTCTGTGGTGAAGGGTTAGGCCCTTTGCCTATCATGCAGAGGACATGATTTCCAGGCCCTCGTGGGGCAATTTGTTTGATTGAGTATGTCTCTGTTTTTCTGCTGGGACAAAATGTCCCTCTCAGCCCCGGTTGGTCCTGATAGGCAGGGTCGAAGTAAGCCGTCCCTTAAATGACCTCACAGTGTTGCAGGGGACGTTAAGAGAAAACTAACCAATCTTCTCCTACACTTCCAGCCCCTCTTTTTCTTTACATATTTATAAAATGGATAAGTTGAACTTTGGATGAATTGATCTGATTTTCACTACCAGTACGCCAACAACACCAACCCATCTTATATCGACTGCAGTAGTAGGCAACTGCACTACTGTTACTACTATTGCATGTATTTCATTGTTTGTTTTGCATAATGGCAAATGGTATTGGGATTGCATTTGAGTATTCCCCTCTTTGCGAAATAGCTGTCGATTTGTTGCATGATCTTTGAAGTTTTTTGCTTTTTTTAAACAAAGTTGAAAAGTTTTGTTTTTTATCTGGGCTCAGTCCACTTTTTGAAGTTCTGAGGTATTGAGCATAAAGCACAGCTCAACAAGAAGGTTTGAAAGGGAAAAAACACATATAAGCCCATCTCTTCAATGACCTTACAATGTTGCAGGGGCCGTAAAACTGGTAACCAAAACCTACCGTATAATAATTAATAGTTCACATGTAGCCTACAGTGAAACCCGGGAATAGCAAGATCGTCAGGACCAGCCCAACATCATCATTGCATTTGCTGAGGTCTCATACTCGGTAGTTAGCTCTGACTTCTTTCAAACAAAGACAAAAAAAGATGGCGATGTTCATTTCTCCCATCAGCGCTGTGGTTTAATGGTTAGGCTCTTCGCCTGTCATGCGGAAGACCGAAGTTTGATCCTGGTTGCAGATGATCTGGGTCATTCCTGCTGAGATTTTTTCCATACTCTCAGCCCGGTTGGCCCTTACAATGAGGGTCGAAGAAGCCCATCTCTTGAATGACCTTATACTTATATAGCATTGTAGGGAACGTAAAACTGGTAACCAAACCAAACCAAAATATTTTTTCCCGTTACATCCGTTTCATTAAATCCAAATTCCACTGCATTGATCTGGCAAGCCATTGACATGTATCTGTGTCAAGCAAAGTGGGCAGTGTGGTTCGAGCCTTAGTGTTCATAGTAGGTGATACAATAGCCGAGCTTTATAAACGAAGTCTGCGAAGGATACTCCACCTCCAGTGGTTTGATAAGGAGGTAGCTAACGTCGACGTCAGGGAAAGGACCAACAGCCAATCGCTCTTGACATCAGGAGAAGGAAGTGGGGATGGATTGGACACACACTACGTAAGGAGCAGTACCACCAGACAGTCCTTCGAGTGGAATCCCCAGGGAAAGAGGAAAAGAGGCAGACCAAAACAGACCTGGAGACGTGGCATGATGGAAGAGATCAAGACCTCACTCAAACCCGTCCTGGGAAACCATTAAGAAGACCGCCAAGAATCGGGACAAATGGAAGGCAACTGTTGTGGCCCTATGCTCCACAAGGAGGAAAGAGGATTAAGTCAAGAAAGTCAATACAATAGCCCTCTCTTGTCCACTGCCTACAACCCTACGGGCGTAGCGTCCATACAAGCAAAAAAGCAACGCTTGCTTCATCTTTTTGACCGCCTGAAAGATTTTATTTTCTCTTTAAGCCATATTTCCTCTTTTTCTTAAAATAGTTTTTCTTTTACTTTTACTTTATGTTTGCTTGTTCTCCTCCAGGGAGCGCTATTCGCCCCTGTCCTTCCCGCTCCTCCAAGTCGTTCCGCTAAGAAAAAAAACTCAAAAGCAAAGACAAGTGCGCCAAACGCTTCGTCTTCTGCAGCGCGCGCGGTGGTGGCAGCTCAACGATCGTAATTTGGTTTATGACTAGATCTATATCGTTATGGTGCTTCCAATATGGCCTAACTCATTTTGGGTATTTCTTAGAAAGGGGAAAACTTATTTGGCCCGACTCTATGTGACAAGTAAAAACATTATGGAAAAATATATATGTACTATTAGATTTTAGCAAAACATTCTGGCACCTTGGAGAAAATGCAATACCAAATTATACATTGTTATTGTTATGTGGGGAATTATGAAATGGGTCTTCAATAATAGCATAATATTAATATGTTGGACTTAGGCCATTTTGGAAGCACCATGACGATTTACAGTGGAGTCCGTTTAAAGTGAACTCTTTGGGACCAGAAGAAAGTGTTCACTTCATCCGAGGTTCCCAAAATCAAGGGAAGCCACAAGAAACGGTAGCGACGCGCGATGGTGGGTCAATGGTGGGGGGGGGGGGGAGCCTACCCTAGAGCTGGTTCTATCT
>JAUKPP010256362.1:0-12219 GCA_032273245.1 Phyllaplysia taylori
ATTCCATCAGTAGATCATAACCACCTGTTAATGTGCTTCACTACACCTAGAGTAATACCAATGACAACATAATTGCCATTATGCTGTCAAAACAAACACTTACCTCATCATACCGAGCCTCAGCTTCACTAGCTACCTGGGTGGCTTGTCTGAAGCATGTCTCTACCTCTTCAAGCCGCTTATCACCAGTAACCCATTTGTTTTCTACTGATCGTCGCTGCCTATACATGCAAAAAAGACATCATGCAAGTATTTCATCTATACCATGCAGGTCACAAAAATTTTTGTTCAATAAAATCATCCTCTTTTAGTCAACCTCTTATTTTTACCCGCCCAAAGCAGAAACTTTTTTGCAATTTATACTTTCAATCTAGTCATTACACAAATATATGAAACAATCTACTTTGGGTATTAACTGCTATGTTATTATTTCCTGTATTTATGCCTGTTCTCATTTAATAAATTAAAAAACAATTAAGTTTAAGCCATAGAACAAGAGAAGTAAAATACAACTTGTATTATATGATAACAATTCCCTTTATCAATCGCTTTTCATCGTTAGCATAAACGATAAAACCATGTCATGTGCATCAGGACAGCACCAGGCAGCTTGAATTCAGAAAAAGTTTAACTCATGCACACAGGGATTGCAGATTTATCAACCTCTCTTTGCAATAAGACGGTCATGATGGTACCTCTGAAATTATTAAGCTTCTTTGTAAAAAACATATAAATAATATGTATGCCACATTGGTGGTACCTCTTAAATTTATCAAACATAACACAGTCAAGAGCCGTGAAAAGGCGCCATCAACATCCTATGGATGGAATGTTATGCAGACTACCATATTAAGTTTCATGAACACCTCAGTTTACATAATATATATAATATGCGAGGAAGCAATCAAGATTAGTCCATCTCTTAATCCAGTTATCGTAAAACCCCCCTCTTAATAACACATGAAACCAATCCATGCATTATAATTATTGAAAAAAATAAATTTAAGTTCTTGAATATCTGGAGAGTGAAGGAGAGCAAAAGAAAACAAGAACCAGAGTGGCCTTGCTTCCACAGTCACATATTTGATAACTTTTACTTACTAATAGCACTAACACTGTAATATAGATGGTTCACACGACCTCTCTTTGCCTCTTTAAAAAATAACCCCTGCGGTGCTTAGTGCTATCCAGCGGTATAAGCACAGTGTTGACCCTTTACGACTATTAAATTATAGCTGGGCAGATAGATTCAAAGCTTAAATTGTTATTTCACCCAAATTACAGCCACTCTAGATCATATTATTTTTCAAAATTTTACTCTGCCTATGATTTTCTCGATCCCTGGATGTTTAAAGTCTTCACCTTGTGCAAAGACCTTTCGGCAAGACCACAGTAGTGTCAATGTACCATTATCCAATTATAGCTGTAAACAGATCTAGGGACACATCTTGGGGTACCGTAAGTGAACTGCCCATATTGATTGAGTGTCTGTGCTATTAGTTAGCCTCTACATGGAATGCTCTGCATTTTTTTCTCTGAAACAGAGCTGTACCAAAAATTAAAGAGGTATTTTGCTTTAAAATAATCTTTTGGGGAATCTCCTGACCAAGTAAGCACAAACTGTTGACAAAATAGTTTATTCAGTGTATTTGAAAATACCTAAACTAAAACAATTGACAAAATTTGAGAGGTTATAAATATCATGAACACCAACGAACATTTTACAAGCAAGTTGCACCAATTTCTGAATAAAAAAACAAAACATGAAACAGATGGCCAGAATACTTTTTTTTTTTTTTTAAATCATTGTAACTTTTACACAAATAACTCTTGTCTCCTTTTGCCCCTGCTCACATTGAAAAAAAATAATTACAGCATCCATGTCACAAATAAAACATAGCGTCAAATATTTGTCATACCGTTCACTCTCATCTGCCGCCTTTGAGGCCTCTTCCAATTTCTCTGTGGCACTCTGCAAACGCTCCTCGGATCTCTCAAGGTCCTCCTCCAGCAGTTGGATGCGTCTGTTAAGTCCAGCAGCCTCACTTTCCAACTAAGGAGAGAAAATTAATGAAAATTAGCTTTGCAAGTGACTATTTAAATGAGCTTGGCTGTTCACTCATCTTCCTCAGGGTAGAGCTGTGAGTGCTACTACTACAACCAGTTTCCCAAGAATGTAAGCTCAATTTCAATGTGAAAAGGGGGCCCTTATCTTTTTACCAATAGTTTGCACCTCGGGCGCAAATGAAATTGGAAGTGAAATAATAATAAGTAGTCAACTCAAAAGTGTGCATGGTTATCTGGGCTTCACATTACCAAGATAATTACTACCACTAGTATTATAACTGGGAGGAGTTCCGTTACGAGCGACCAGTTTAATTCATTCCACATCTACTACGCTATGCTCTGGTGGAACACAGGCGGGTAGGGATAGATGTGCCAAAATATCTTCTTTTTGTAAATCACAGAATTCATACATCCTTGGGGTCTTAGGGGGGCACAAGCGTAGGGTTCTAACAGGGAGTTAAAGACTTCGTCGCTTGGTACCTAAGTCCTTCCATATCAAACAAAAATGGAAAAGAGTGTGATATATCTGAAGGTTTTGCAGGAACTGACCATTTTTGCTATGGATATTTAAACACCTCATATGGTTGTAAAAGTAGTCCTCATTTAAAAAAAAAAATTCATTTTGTGAATGCATTTTTTGTACAATTGTTTTCACATAACTACATGCTATGTATTAATGCAGAACCTGCAAACAGAACTTTTTGTAACAACAGAACATAAAACATCATACATGTCATTATTTTTTTTTAAAACTAACAGAACAGACTCTACCTACCAGAATTAAGAAAGAAGAAAAGAAACATACAACAAAGTAAGTATGACAGTGGACACCCTCAATCTTGCCTCTCTTACATGACTCCATGTGTACACACGGAACACCAATCAAGACTCAACTAGGGCCTACCTGTTTTACAACAGCATAATGAGAAAAATAGTGATGGGTATATCTAGTCCCCAAAATTCTGGGTTTCATCCTAAATCTGTGCATTTATTAAATATGTGCAATGTAACACCATAATTTAGGTAGAGAGGAAGTTCTCGGAATATTTTACATTTCAGGGAAATAATTTTCGCTGCATTTTGAGCCATATTACTTTGGTGTGTGATGAAAAAGATTTGGCTAAAATAGCCAAAGAAGCAGATGCCTCTTTAAATAAATAACTCAAAACCGAAAAGATTTATGAATGATTGACATTACTGGTTTTCTAGGAATTCTTTTTAACCCTCACGAAGTGCTCTATTTCTTTAAGTCAGTAAAGTAGAGCTCATCACCAGCTGTAGAGACTGATTATGTGTGAGTGTAAAAACTTGATGATGGGAAAGCATGACGTCTTGTCCTAGTAACTAGGTTGCTCCAGTTTTCGCCCACCTAAGAATGCCCAGGAATATATGGTTTTACATAATTAGATGCCCATAAGGTTGACGAGCATTGAAGCACAGATTTCTGATTAGGCCCCTGCATCATATTATATCTACTTTAAGATAGCCTCTATATATCAAGGTTGCCCCAGTTTTCGCCCACCTAAAAACGCGTAGGAATACACAGTTTAACACTAGATTCCCATTAGGTGGGCGAGATTTGGGACTGGGCGAAAATAGCAACATAAAAGATATAGTCTATAGTATAGGCTAGGACATATAGGTCAACTTGCCTGTCAATAGACATGGTAGGCCTACATGACATGCCAACTGGACATAAAATCTCATTTAAAAGCCTTACTACCATTAGAACTGGGTTCGTCGGCATTATCTCAATCGGAGTTCGCTGTTAATTATTATCATAACCCCCTAGCCTAGGCCCCAACCCACGAGTCACAATCGTGACACCGATGAGATCCCCTCCACAATACGGAAGTAGGGTTGAACTGGACGGCAAGGCCAGCCACTACTTGTATTCAAACATACATTTTGACAACAAATGGTTTGATATTACGTCAAATTTGAAGGCTTACGAGGCATGGAAAATCCACAAGACACAACGAAGTATTGAAGACGGCCAAGAATTAGAAAGGAGAAACTACGGAAAGACCCCATAAATAGCTCGCCTTCGAGCGAGCAGCGCAAGTGTCGAGATCTGGCTAGCAGGGCTACCCACCTGAGATCGGTCTTCGTCCTTCCTTAGCAATTCTCTTCTTAAACCTTCATTTTCATCTCTGAGTTGGTCGTTTTCAGCCTTAAGGCTTCCCATTTTTTGCTTTAAGGTGCCAATGGCACCCGTAGTAGCTGTGTGCATATTTTGTTGCGACATCTTATCACAAACTGATCTCCGCAAGGAATACAAGGCAAGTCACCGTTCGGCCTGACGCAGCACACAACACAGACCGGCTTCCTGACCGGATAACGAGACGGGAGTATACAAGTCCGAGACAAAAATTGAGTAACACTGTGTTCAAATGAGCACCAGAAGGAAAACAGTTACTCCGTTACGATGATAGTATTGCCACCAAGAGGGACACTATATTTTACGGCAAATTCAGGATGCACAAACTAATTTAACACAATTTGACACTCATGAGTCACAGCGCATATTTGTCCGCCAACTTAGTATGCGACGGGGGACAAGATTGGTCACGTGATAATTTGTCCTTCCGTCTGACCCCAATACCTGGCTGTTCACGTTGTCGCGTTTCTCCCTTGAGGGAGAAAAGTTTCCAAATAAGGTATAATAATATGACATTCACTTCATGAAAAAAAAAATTATCTTGGCTTCTGAGAGCGCGAAAAGTTTAAATGGGAATTTTGAGAACATGATATTAATATTCTAATTCGCAAGCTCGTCATACATAATCAACGGATCGATAAAGCTCAACAAATAATCCCAAAATTTAGTTGTGTAGTCCTAATAGGAGATCATGCACACACTTGTTGATCTCGCGGGCAAAAGGCGACGCCCCCACAGTGAAGACTTTGATAGTTTTTCAGTTGGGCCGAAGCGCGTATTTTGCTGTGCAGACAAAACACGGAATTTCTCCCCCAAACCAAAACACGGGCGTTTGCGTTTTATGTTCTACTTGTCCGTGGATGCCTTTTGCAGTGAACAAACTTTCAATATGACAATAACACTTTCTTCATGATTGAATACGTTCTGATCATTGTTTGTACAAAACGATACTGTTGCAATTAAAACCTGCATGATGCTCTTAAATTCGCACTATCCCGTATGCAAATGAAAGAGAGGGGAACGGGAACAAATGATACACATCTTTCAAGACCATATTGTAAATCAGAATAAAATATAAAAACTCTACAAATAAATTACCCAACCACCAACTAAAGTCTACTGCTAAAGTATGCAACATTACTCCCACTCCCTCTCCGCCATAATCAAATTCAGCAACATTCTTGACACGGAAAGAAGAAAATGAACTAGAGTAAATATGGTTCTCTTGCATCGAGTCTGTCCACCAAATCGCGAATATAAACAAGTTTACCATTTGCACTCCTTCCACATCATATTTTCATGAGGTCCGCCCCATCCCCTCCTGTCTGCCCCCATCCTCTCTCTCTATATAAAGCTATCTATCTACCTACCTGCCTGCCAATCCATCCATCTATCAAGCTACCTTTCTGTTTGTCTTTCCATCTATCTCTTTCAGTCTTTCTTTCTTTCTCTCTCTCTCTCTCTCTCTCTCTCTCTCTCTCTCTCTCTCTCTCTCTCCCTCACACGGCATTCACATACACAGAAAAGATAATAGGAGGGTGAAGTTGAGTTGCATTAGTGGCAGACAGAGAAGGAAAGAAAGAGAAAGGCAACACACACACATATGCACGAAGAAATAGACAACAGAGGGAGAACTAGACCGACAGAAAGATATACACAAGAGCGCACACGCAGACACCCACACATGAGATGTGAATATATTAGATCCCAATGTCTACTGCTCACCATGGAAACCAAACTCTAAAAAAGAAAGGAAACGCGTGTATATGAGATGCTCTAATTTTTTTTTTTAGAGAAAAACAGCATGAGCAACGAGAGCTCAACGCTCAAAAGCTGCACGGATGGGCTACATACTTGAGCGCGTGCCAGCATTCGTTTGGCAAAACTGCGGAGGGAAGAGATCTTCGGGTTTTAGACTGCAGGAATGATTTTAAGGAGGGGGCGGGGCATCGCAAATTACATGTAGGACATAACAATGGTCCACACTGACTACGTTTCTAAAATTGATAATATAGTGTGCTGAACGGATTTTCGGCGAACATGTAAAATATTTATCAAGTGCATACTGGTAGGCCTACTGCACATGTACTCATGAGGCTTCAAAGCCTGCTCGACCCATTAAAATGCCTTTCCCGAAAAAACATTGTTTGAACATCACTTCGGTATGCCTTCTTTGATTTCACGTTGTCGACCTGGCACGAAACGCCCAGTGTTAAGTGCATCACCTTGTGTGTGCATGGATATCGTCATGTGCCATCTGCCTTATCTCATGTGATATAAGTGACACAGACTAAGTTAATGCATGACAGTGATTATACAAAAGGAAAAAGGAAAAAGAAAAACGTAAGATCTAAAATTAACCGGCACTTTGTTGACCTGGGCTGGGCAAGTTGTTTTGAACAGGTAATAAAGAAACAAAGGATAGAATACCCACTGATGCGTAGCGTTGAAACACTGACGGCTGTGTGTAAGTTATGTGAACGTGTGTTGCATGTGTGTGTTGCAAGTGTGTGTGCACTGCAACAACATAAAGCATAAAAAATAAGACGAGAGTAAGAGGGAAAAAGGTACCAAGTGACTGGGAGAGAGAGAGAGAGAGAGACGAAGAGAGAGAGAGAGACGAAGAGAGTGAGAAAACGGAAGGGGTATGGGGGGGGGGGGGGGCGGCTATTCACCAAGAGGTAAACAAAAAATAAACACCACATATTAAACCCAACACAAAGCTAAAATCAACACAAACAGGTAGACCTATATATAGAGATTGGGTCTCTTTCTCCACAAACAAACTACAAAAACAGAGCTACGTGTATTATTGGAAAAGTTATCTTCTATCACAAAAGCGGCTGACTACAATTTTAGGTTGAAAAACTAGCCTATCTCATGATAATAATAAGCACGCCAATCACCATTAAAAAACTTTGGGCTTTATCTTCTGTTGATAGCAGATACTGTCTATTTTTAAACAACCATATATAACAATGATTGTTCGTATTACGACCTTGATCAGCTGAAGAGGTTGCCGGTAAAAATTTCATTGCTGATGTAGAGATGGTCTCTTACTATTTATAATACCCCTCTCCTTAATTAATCCCGATCCTGACCACGCACGCACACACACACACACACACACACACACAAACATAATACATGTACATACATGTAGTAACACACACGAGCGCCCATTTGCAAAATGGTTCACCAAAGCATACACACGCACACACCAACACACATGGCCTCCGCATGGTACGCCAACCCAATAAAAACCAAGAAATGTTTTGAACAGAGACCGAGTGGATAAAATGAGCCAGTTGACCTTTCACGCTGGAACCGTCGACCGATGGGAGAAGAGGGGGGAAAAAAGGGAAGATGGCTGGAACTGGGTCTACGCCCATTGCCCTTCGGCACTAGCACGGGGGCAATTCCCACTGAATGATGGGCTAGTGAGAAGATAACTGAGAGAAAGTGAAATATAGGAGGAGGAGGAGGAGGAGGAGGATTAGAAGATAGAGGTGAAAGAGCATAAACAGATTCAGTGGGGTGGGGGGGGTGGGGGGGGGAGGAAATGAAAAGATCGAAAGGAGAAAGAGACGGACAGTGAGAGGGGGAAAGAAAAGAGGTGAAAGACCAAAGGTAAAAGAAAGACAGATTCAGATTCAGCCGGAGACAGAATCTGAAAGAAGGCAGAGAGAGGCTGAACGAGAGAAAAGAGAGTAGAGAAGGAGAAAGGGACAGGAGGAGAGAGAGAGGTGGGGTGGCAGGGGAGGGAGAGAGAGACCAAGATAGCAATAGAGGGAGAGATGGAGATAGATAGAGAGAGAGAGAGAGAGAAAGAGAGAATGGTCAGAGAGCTGGAAACATTTCCTAGCAGTCAGAAGAGAAAAAAGAAAGTAAAAGAATTATACACATGTATTAAAACTGAAATACTTAGTCTCGGGGAGAAAAGGAGGTCTTTATACTGTATTGATGAAATGTTTTGCAGTAAAGTGATTTTTATACATTTACCACATTTTTATTGTTCTTGGAATAAAATCATATGACTTGGCTAGATAAATCATTATCAAAACCACTATATATATATATATAAACTTTTCAACCCTTGATTGTATACCGTCGTGAATGAGAAAATGTCGTCTAGGAATATATATATCAAGGAATACATTATAATTTTTAGTACACGTATAACGGTATGGTTTGCGTTAACTGTAAAATACAAATGTATATAAAAAGCAGAACTTCTGCTACTCTCTTTTGGACTACATGGACCGTCCTGCCAGTGTAAGCTGAGGCAATGCTCTAAGTGTGTGTTTTGTGCACATGATCCATGTCCATCTATGTGAACAAGTGTGAGTGTGCATGCGTGCATTCATGTATTATTGTGAAAGTACATATGTGTGTCGAAAGTGTGTATAGGTAACTGATATATCTATGCGTGAGATTATCGCAGAAATGACGGATTTCACTGTCAATTTGACGTAAAGCACCTCGAGTCCAATATGGGGTGGGGTGTGGTGATGGTCATGGCTGCTAGGTAATCTTAATATCAAATTATCCTTTTTTTAAAATGCATTATATATATCATATTTATATGGAAGCATGCATACATCACTGCATAAAGAAATGCTCTGGCCAAGGAATAATATTTTGTCACGACAACATGAAAGAAATTGTGCATTCAAAGTTTGGATACAGATCTTCTGTACCGTATACGCCGTGGTCAGTGCAATGATAATAATAATTTTATATTGAGTACAATTCAATTAAAGTCTGCTTGAAATCTGAGAGTGACAGAAATTTACAGGGTGTAATATTTCCTGAACTTGAAATATATGATACACTAGTGTACTCTCAGATGTTCTCTCTCCCATTCTGCCCCAGTGCTACACTGCAGCAACCAGAAGTGGTGTGTTTACATAAGTTGCATAATCAGTGTTCAATCATGCATAATATATAGTAGCCTATTGGCCTATATAGCTAACTGAAAATACACTTGCACACATAGGCTGTGTGATTGATTATAACTACTGTAATCCTCATTTCCTCCATGGGGACAAACACAGTGATCCATAAAAATAGGCCCACATTATTCTAGTAAATCACATAATTCTTCTTCTGAGCGAAGTATCATAGTATTATTAGTATAGTAACTGGGGAAATGCCTTGTCTCACAATTGCTTTCATCATAACATTTCACATTTTATTTATTTGGTTGGGGAATAATTCCTTTCCAAAATGTTGCATGCAAATGCAAGTTTTCTTGACTTTTCAAATATACAAGTGATGACTATGAGGTTAGCAAAACACTGTATATTCTGTGCAGGAGTATTATAAACAGAATACACAGTGATACCGGTAATCAAAACAAAAAGCTATTTTTAGTCCACATTTTTCCATACACATGAATCACGTTGACTGCAGAGGGCTAGATCAACCATGAATCCAACGATATTTAAATGTAACATGCAAAGTCAATACATACCCTTTGTGACACTTGGAATATGTTTTGAAGTTCGGTCCCGATTATGGCGAATTTAATCATTGTGTTTGAATTAATACCAAGTTGAGTGCACGGAATAAATATGCCCCCAGACAGACCCCCACGGGCATGCCTTGAGGATCGAGGGGGGCGCCGTTCATGTTGCTTAGTGATTTCTTCACCGGGCACATCAATTTCCAAATCTGAGAATAAAGGGTCAGTACTATTTATAATCCGATCATATTCGAGTGCACTGGAATCGGTGGGTGGAAAAGGGTTTCCTCCTTCAGGTTCTGGCCGTCTGGTCGATTGTTTTTTAACTTTCCTCTCACTTTTTTCGGACTTTGAAGAAGTTTTGGAACTTTTCTTGGAACGTTTGCTTGTATTTGTTGGATCACAGTCTGAAGGTTCACAGCCATCTTTAGTAATACTGTCTGAATGTCTCGAGCTCGATGATTTGTCTCTCTTTGATTTTTTCTTTTTCTTCTTCTCCAAAGTTCTGTTTTGAGAAGTTGATGAGCAAGCGGTAAGTGTCTCACCATCAGCTGATCCCTGGGAGAGGTGAGAGCCGACAGCTGAGGTCTGCGAGTCTTGTGACAAGCGTAAGCTGTCGGCATCATCTGGTTCCATGTAACCGCTATTGTCCATAACAAGGTGTTCACTTGAAGCCTTTTCCAAGTTCTCTTGGACATCAGCACAGTTTGAGAGTCCCTGCAGGAGAGGGCACACGTTTCAGGCTAAGTTTATTTTACATTTCTACACGTGGAAATGTTGACTACCTCGGTGAAGGGAGGCTACAACCACAACAACCGGAAAATAAAAATAGTAACGGTATAACGGCGGGGCGCAGAGCAAGTGCTGGCACAGCCAGCCTCCCCTGCGAGCGGGCCCTCGCCGCAGATTCCTCGCGTTGCATTCCAAATAGGGAATGATGACGTCACTCATTGTTTTGTTACGTTGTTTCCGCCATTCGCTTCCCTGGCTGGCTGGCAGACAGGCGGAACAGAGATTAGAAAAACGTAGGGATAGAAAGGAGTGGAGACCGGAAAGAAGAAAACAACTTTCTTTTTCAATAGAAAGTCAGTCGCCATATGGGGGGCATATTATTACACAGTACATGATGTATTAGACCACTGGACAAGGATGCAAGGTTTAACAAGTTAAGCAGAAAGTAGTCCCTGCTCGGTATTAAGCCACGCCTTTTCCAAGTAGAATATTATGAGGCATACAGAGAAAAGAGATGTGTGGAAAGTGAAGTAGCATAGCAAAAGTAATGAACATATTAATTTGATGTCCTTATCATTACAGTACGGTAATGAAGAATGAAATGTGCCCACGTTTTCTCGATTGATGATTTAAAACTAGCTGTCAAAAGACCATAGACGTACAAAATCACATAGATATAGATAGTAAAACTATGCACTAAGATTCAAGATTTGTTTAAAAAACGAAAAAAGCCCACCCCCAACTCGCCTGTAACAAAACAAAAACAAATGTAATAGCAAACAGCCAAAAAGAGCCACGAAACATACAAGAGCACCCCCCCCCCCCCCCCCCCCCGATTGAGTGACAGTATAGGAGTAGGGGGGGGGGGTAATAGTCGCTCACGCCTTAACAGAACAGAATTATTGTTGGCCTTACATTATGATGGTCGCATTTGTATTGCGTATTACATGTATATTCCTCGCTCGAAAGCAGACTCAGTGTGCTTTTCAATAGAATAGATTATTTATTACCTCGGCAGACCGAAGTCCTTTAGAAACATTCCCAACTTCCAGGAACTATAGCCAGTGCAAGCTGACCTTTTATGAGAGCTCAACAATAAATCTCAACATACATGATGTACCGATAGCCTACTAACTGCAGTAGTAGGTAGGTACCCATTTACACCTGGGTGAAGTGAGGAAAACTCGTGAAAAGTGCCTTTTCGGCACTCAAAATCGGGCCTGAGCAGGGATCCGAACCAACCCGCTTTACTGCAATCCCCGGAATGAAGCCCACGTGCTTTCCCTCCAATGCCCATTTATGGTTTTGTCACATGCCAGGCAATAGAAATAATTACGCAACCGCAGTCGCAGAGCGTGACAGACGCGCGCAACATATCAAATGGGAGAGTTTAGCACAGTCTGTAAGATATTTAAATCATTTTCTGCTCTGCTTGGGGGGAAAGGGGGGGGGGGGGTGTTGTTGGGGTTTTCAATTTGTTTGGGTGGTTTTACGCCCCTTGTCACTCTGTGCGACAATATTAGAGGGGCCTAATTTGACTGCCTGTCAGGCCTTACCCGAGCTAAGAGGTTCGTAACGTACCAGTAGAGACGGATCATTATGATCGTCAAATAAGGGAATCGAACTCCCGTCCTCTACGTGATAGACGGAGAGCCTAACCATTACACCACTGAGGCTGGTTTACAATATTTTTATCGCGTGTGTGTTCTGTTGGGGTTTGTTTGGGGTTGTTTTTGTGTTTTCTTATTTCTTGGGGGGGGGGGGGGGGGGGGGGGGGGGGGGGGGGGGGGGG
>JAUKPP010256373.1:0-12218 GCA_032273245.1 Phyllaplysia taylori
TATATGTCACAGTGCTACCCTGTCTTTGTGTTGTCCTCGATGGGGGATTACACAGAGCATGAGGAAAGCTGAACTCATTTCTGGTTACATGTTGTGCATGTACTCATCAGATGACCAATTTAGTCTGTACCTGGTAGTTGACGATTGATTGAACACTGAAGCTCTCTGTCTTACATGCATTATATCGGCGACTGGGGTGTAATGGTTAGGCTCTTCACTTATCACGCAGAAGACCCAAGTTTGATCCCCATTTGGGACGAGTATCCATGTCTGTCTGCTGGGGTGTGTCCCTCTCAGCCAGGATTGGTCCTGACTGAAAGGGTTGAAGTAGTCCATAGTGTTGCAAGGTATACTCAACTTAAAACCAAACCAAACATGTATATAATATTCATTAGTTTTTAAAAAGTTTAAAGTTAGTTGTTTATAGAAGCGCAAGCATCTTTGACTGTTTTAGCCTAAATGCACTATTTAAGAAACTTGGGTTATTGCTTCAGCAATAGATGGTACGGTTCGCTTAGTGAAGATTGAAAAATGAAAAGGAAAAGCAAGCTCTTGAAAATGTGGAGCAGCTAAAGGGTTTTAACTGATGCAATGAATCATCCGACTTTGTAACTATTAATTTTCTTTTCTTATTCGCTGTGGAAGCAGGGGGTCACAGGGAAGGGAAAAGATCTTATTACAAAGTAAACTCTGGTCCCCATCGACTGCAGTGTAATGGGTAGGCTGTTCACCTTCCATACAGAGTTTGTTAAAATTTACTTATTTTTAGAGGCTCCAGCTTCTTTTGCTGTTTTAGCCGTAGACCGCGCAGAGACCGTTAGCCCTAGGCCCGAGTTGGGCAATTTGTTTGACCGAGTATAATGTTACATGTATCTGACCGAGTATAATGTTACATGTATCTGACCGAGTATAATGTTACATGTATCTACGTTTATTCTTCTGCTGGGGGAGTGCCACTCTTAAGCCGGGTCTGCCCATACAGGCAGGGTTGAAGTAGATTGTCTTTTAAGTGACCTTAAAGCGTTGCAAGGAATGTTAAGCCAAAAATAACCGAAATCAAACCAAAACCAAAACAATAACTGTGTCTTACTCTGTTGTCACTTTCTATGACGACATATTTACACGCTCATGAAAAAGCTTGGTTTGTATTTTGGTTTGGATCATCGATCAGACAAAAACTGAAAAAAAGAAATGAAAACGTTTAGTCTAAGCACTGACGGGTATAAGGAAAGAGCCCAAATGACCAAACTTCCATGTCAAATTTACCGGCGCTGTGGTGTAATGATTAGGTTCTTTGCCTATCATGCGGAATACTCGAGTTCGATCCCCGCGTGCTGACGATCTACGTTTTTTTCTGCTGTGTGCTGTGATATTTTTCCTCCCAGCCCGTGTTGTCCCTGACAGGCAGGTTCGAAGTAGATCGTCTCTTAAATGACCTTAGTTACAGCGTTGCAGGATATGTAAATTTGGTAACTAATAAATTCCCAAATTGAAATGGTATTTACTGACAGTACTTTTAATGACAATGACTTTGCTCGCGAGTCAAAGCTACAACTTTCATTACTGAGGAAAGAAATGCGGATCGTGTGCCTGAGGATTCTGACAACAATTACGAGGAGCGATGGTGGCCTTGGGTTAAAGTGCATACCTACAAATGCGTAGCTTCTGGTTTTGAATCCTAGGAGGTTCATTGAGATTTTTTCCTAGTTTCTATGTGCCCGTTCCCCGACTTACCGGAGATGGACATAACATTCGGAGATCCCGCCTATTTAATGACCTTTTAGTTTCGCACGGGGCGTTAAATCGAAACCAACCAACCAATCGATTACTGTTTGTACTTTGCCTGAGATGGACTCCAAACCAATGCATCAGGCAGTGAAGCTTGAGTTCGGCTTGCTCTCATTCTAACCTTAACCCATGACCATACCCTAACCTGACTCCACAGTCCCAACCTCAGCCCTGCTTCCTCATTTCGAACCCTGACCCAGCCCAGAGGAGTGACCACCGGTCGACCACGGTGTGAGCCCATTCTTTGACCTGTACCCAAATGTCATGCTGCTGACGCTACCCAGAATGGCAATCCTTACCCCTTACCCTCCAGCCTTTTATTGAGAACCTTTAGGGGTTGTTTGTTCGTGTTTTGTCGTGTTCTTTCGTGTGTTTTTTTTCTCAAGCCGTATTCAGTATAGAGTGGTTTGCCTTTTGCTTTGGTCTATTGGGTTTCTTTGACGTATTCTTTTTTTTTTCTAAATCATTACATGTATCATTGTTGTCATTATCACAGTTTCAGTTTTGATACTGCTTTGTTTTAACATGTTTTGTCTGTGTTGCATCTTTAATGTTGTTTGTTCTACTTGTTGCTGTTGTTACTATTGTCGTTGCTTTTTACTTATGCCTTGAAGTTGGATGCTTCTGTTCATGTTTGTGTTTCTGACTCGGATGATTTATTGTCTACTTTGTCGTGTCCGTTGTGTGGAGGGGGCGTCGATGGCCGAGCGGTAGTGCGCCCGCCTACAGATGGGAAGGTCCCGGGTTCGAATCCGGGTAGGATCCCCGGGATTTTTTCGGAGTTTTAATGGCTCCAACCCCCGTCCTATCGGAGATGGACGTAAAATTCGGAGGTCCCGCCTCGTAAATGACCGCCAAAACCAAACCAAACCAAACCGTTGTGTGGGTCGTTGGTTGGTACTAAGGTGTGTCCTGCTCGTCCTACTTCTTTGCGTGTGTCATTATTTATCTACTCTGTTCCCTGGAACTGGAATGACCGAACAGAGTTAAAAGCCCTGTAAAACCTCTATAGAACCTTTTTTTTTTTTGCTTGCCTGGTTGTTGCTGCCCCCTTGTTCTTTCTCACTCTTCCAACATGTGATGAAATGGCGTCTGTGGTGTAATGACTATGCTCTTCACCTATCACACTGAAGATCGACGTTCGTTCCTGCGTGCGGATGATTTGTATTTTTCTGCTGTGATCCGTCCCTCTCAGCCCAGGTTAGTCCTGACTGGCAATGTTGAAGTAGCCCGTCTCTTAAACTGCGCCCCCCCCCCCCTTCCGCCTTGCACGGCCAGAAAAGCCGAGAAAGGTAGCAACTAAAAGTGCACAATGACGAATAAATGTAAGCACGCTTCGATTGCTTAATAGATCGCAAAAGGCTACAATAGCTGAAAAGGCTGGTGCCTCTACAAATAACTAACGGAGGATGTGAATTCGAGACCCGCGTGGGGCAGTTTGTTTGATCGAGTATATCTCCGCTTTTCTGCTGGGACAGTGTCCCTCTCACCCCGGGTTGGCCCTGACAGGCAGGGTCGAAGTAGTCCGTCCATTAAATGACCTTACAGTGTTGCAAGGGACGTTAAGCCAAAACCAAATCTAAGTGAACTATTGTCATCAGCATTCTGGCACTGATTTGACGGTGAATATGTCGACAGTGCTGTAAAACTTGGAACAAGGAAACATGAAAATCCTGGAATTTAAGTGACCACAAAAGTGTTGATAATGCGTGAGGTCTTACCTTAATGAAAAACACAGATAACAAACAGACAGACCTTTCAGTATTGATAGTACCGTAACACATAAACAGAACAAACATATTAATATAATTAAACTATGGCCCTAATGATGCATCTGTATTGTAGGCAATTTGACAGTTTTACTTACCGCACTGAATACTTAACAATAGGGTCGGTGGAATTCTTCTTTTCGTTCCTCTCGCTGGTTTGTTTTATTATTGTGGCTTTTGTTGCTGCTGCAGCGATGGCTCCATGCTGAAACCGGCCAAGTGTCCGAACTAAAATTTTACAGTAGAGACAAAAAACTGTTTTCGCGTTTAGGGAAACGGATTGTCCTGATCAAATATGTTTAATATTCATGCTGTATAAGACATTTTTCAGTACCACTAAGTGATATTACCTTTTATCAAATTATTTAAATTAAAACGCCCTTGGCCGGATTTGTCACTGAGAAATCTCAGCCGCGATACCGGCCATTCAAATTCAAGCCCACATGGCCGGTTTCGCACCTGACGTTTGGGTGCCTAAGTCGGCTAAGTGCATACTAATTGTTTCGTAATCGTTACTGATTCATATCTTAAAAATACTTTGAAGATTTTACAATAGAAAATTATGTTTCCGGCACTAAAGTTACTTTAATTGTCATGATATTGTCCCTTTTTATGACATTGAGAGCAGTATTGATCATCAGAAAGTTGTGGGTGGGTGATTATAGTGCTCAATGATTCAAGTATAAAAGAATTAACGATGGTCACTGAAGATTTACGAATTCATTTCATAGATATATAATATGTTTGAATTTAGATGGTGCAATCTTAAGTCTCGTGGTGGAAATGTTTCACCTTGGCTTGGAACGGTTTTGTCTCCTCTCGGCAGTGGAAGCTCTTGCCAGTTCTTCCCACAATTCAAAATATTCTATTAAAATTCCATTTCGAACAGGATCCCAAACTTTCTTTCCGCGACAGATAGTTTTCAGTGTGGTCACTTTGGGAAGGTCAAGGGAAAACTTGTGGTCAATAAACTGGACCACATATTGTGGGCTTGAATGGAGCGCCCTTGGTGATTTGCAGATATTCGGCTGGAACGTATACGACTATAGGACTATTTGCAACTATTGCTTTCTGTAGTATAAATCGATTGCAATAAACCCTGTCTTGACTTGGTACAACATCTTTTGCTGGAAATCTAACGGTATGGTGATATCACTGCTGTGAAGTTGCATTACTCTTTTTTATACACCTTGTATTGTATGCTATTTGACAGTTTTACTAACTGAACAGCTAACTGTAGGGTCGGGGGAGGTCTTGTGTTTATTCCTTTCGCTTAGTTATTTTTTTTTATATTGTTGTTGCTGTTGTTGTTGTTTATCTCTCTCCCGAAATTATCTCGCTGTTGTTTTTGCTGCTGTTTTGTTATAATTGGTGTTGCTGTTGTTGTTGTTGTTAGTGTTGTTAGTGTTTATAATTTCTCTCCCGAAATGACTTTATAGTGTCGATGGAGGCATAAAACCCTAATGAAACACAAATATGATCTTTCTCATCAGGTGCAACCCCATAGTTGTGTCGTCCCTGACCTTGCACCACGCCTGTGTGGGAGTGACAGACCGTACAACTTCTGCAACACGACCAAGAGTGTGTAGGTCAAGATTGATGGGTTAGATTTACAGCCTTTGCAAAGGTGAAAGATCATTTAAGAAGAGAGCCACTTCTATCATAGAGGTAAGATGCTCCCAGGAAGAAAAACGGAGATATTCGATAACAATAATACTGATTTCGTCGACCTCGAACTCTCTTCCTCTGCATGAAAGACGAAGAGTCTAACCATTACACAACAGACGCAGGTCCTCTGTTCTTCTTGTGTCTAGAGTATATTATGTGTAGTTCGCAGGTGCTCTGGTGCGGTCCACCGAATCTACTGCTTTTCAAGTGAAAGTTTGTCCTGAACTCTTTAATTACAGAGTCGATGGGGTCCTAAAGTCCTAACCAAACAAACAATAAGTGCAACTTTAGTCTTCCTTATCTGCTTCCAAGCACTGAATTGGCCAAACATGTGTATTTGTTACATGGTGCATGTATTGATAGTGCCGTAAAACATCGACGAAGAAACAAGAAAATCTCTGGCACGTAAATGACCACACAGTGTTGATAAAACCAGAAGACTTAATTAGACAGGAAAACAAAAGCTACAAACGCACAGAGCGTGCAGCACTAAGTGTGGCATAAAATTTCAAAAGAAAATAAGTATATACATTTAATTTGTAATCCCTGATGAAGCATACGTTATTATACATATAATATTATACTTTAAAAGCTTCATTTACTGAACAAGAAATAGTATGGTCGGTGGAGGTATTTTTTTCCCTCATTAGTTTGTTGTCCCTGCTGCTGTTGTTGTTGGTGCTGTTGTTGTTGTTGTTGTTGTTGTTGTTGTTATCCTAAAAATTACCTTCAAGTGTCTAAAGAGCCGTAAAACCATAATCAACCCAACTGTGCTGGCCTTGACCTTGTGCCATGTCTCTGTGGAAGTGACAGACAATACAATTTCTGCAACACAACTAAGAGGGAGTAGGTGAAGATTGTTACTTTTGGTTTTACACCCCTTTGCAAGAGTGTACGATCATAGAGGAGGGCCACTTCGAACTTTGAAGACTGAGTCAACCCTGGCTGGGAGGGACGACACATTAGAGGGGAGTGATGCGAGCTTTTGGATTTAAAAAATTGCCTCACATGAGCCCGAACTCTCATCCTCTGCGCGAAAGGCGAAGAGCCAAAAAGTAATAGTGGCATTGTGATCAAAGGGGGATAACCGAATTAATTGTTCCTTATTTCTATTTATATAGTTGTGTCCCTTTAATTAGAAATCTGTTGTTTAGAACAATTAATTAATTGCGTTGTGTCCTAATTGAATTATCCTGACTTATTTGTGTCCTTTTAACTAGAAATTTGTCCTCGGTAAAAAATAAAAAGAAAGAAAAAAAGTGCACCCCGTGGGCCTTGAACTCGCGGCCTCTGTGCGATAAGCGAAAGAGATGCGGGTCGTGTGTTTTCCTATATCTAGGGTGCAGTTTGGTTAGTTAGCAGAAGCTCTTGTGTGTTCTGACCCATCTGCTACTTTCTAAGTGCTCATATAATCTATAATATTATTGTTATCTGCTTCCTGTCACTGGATTGACCGTATTTTTATATACTCATGTGCAAAAGTAATTTGACACTTTGGTTTCAGCCTGTTTCTCATATTTTTATATACTCTTGTGCAAAAGTAACTTGACACTTTGGTTTCAGCCTGTTTCTTTACCTTCCGTGTGAGCTACAGCACAAAACTGATATTTCAAGAAAGAAGAATGTTTTGGCTACATGTCTGCAAATTTTCATTGCTGTCCGTTTATGTTCATCAGAGTTACAAGAGTTTTACAAAAACAAGTCAAAATGTTTGCGTCGTAAACATCGCAAAGAGCAAAAAAAGCACCAAACTGATATGGGGTATGTCCACTAAAGCATTCAATTACCGCGCGCAACTCATCTCTTAATAGAATTTGTGAGGGGATCAACATCATCTTGAGTTTGTTCATCCCAGGCTCTTGAATTTGTTCCTAAAAATCAACTTTGTTTTTTTTTTCATCGTTATTGCTGTCTAATTTCCCACCCAAATACGATCCTAGAAATGCCTAATGGGAATTAAGTCGGGATAGGTCAATGGCCGTTTTTTTTGTGTACCATCCACTATTTTCCTTCTGGTAACAATAGCTCTATCTTGAAAGTCTTTCGAAAGAAAAGTTGACTGAAAAGAAGATTTTTTATAAAGCATCTGTTTGATCACGAGAGAAAGTCGTTGCTACTCTTTTGAGTAGTCTTCCTGATCGCTTTTCGCGTTAATGTCAACACTCCTCGTTTATTGAACTTAATCACAATTGCGTAACAGGCCAAACACGTGTTCAAAAACGTCAAATAGTCTAGCAACCTTTGAGACCTCACATCCAGCTTGGATATTTCCGAGATGCCTTGCTCTTTCTTCCGAGTATACCTCTTACGGGTTTTCATTACTGAAGTAACACTTACTACACGAACTTGCAATCAATCAAAACAACAGTTTGACCCACTTCATAGCGAAAGACAGAGCGAGGTTGATCAGTGTTCAATGAAAATACACCATGTTGAATGGACCAATAATCGAGGATTGAAAAGTCAATAAGTATGAAACTCTTTGTAAGCTACCATACCAAATTACCACAGCTTGTCCAAATCTTTGATTTTCTCCTTTTGTTGACGCGTTTCTTTTGCTCTGAAGCACTCAGTTCTAGGACTTGAATCGAAGAAAGTCAAAGCTGAGGGTCACCTACTGAACGGAATTCAACTCCCCTGGAATGATCAAACTCCAGCGGACTTTGATAACCTAATAAGGAGATGAGTGTGCGCGGCTGTTGAGGGTTTGTGGATATAGATATACATCCCTTACTAAATTAGTGCGGTTTATTTTTTTGTTTTCCTCTGCGATGTTTCTGACGCAAAAAAATTCAACTTGTTTTTGTAAAACTTATGTAACCCCAACGAATGTAAACGGATTGCAATGAAAATTGGCAGGCAGATACTTTTTTCTTTCTTGAAATAAAATTTTTGTGCTGTAGCTCACACGGAAAGCAAATATACAGGCCTAAAACTAAGTGTCAGGTTACTTTTGTACATGAGTAGATATGTCATATATATCCATATTGCCATACAAGGTTAACTAAAGAAACAAAAAATCCTGGTATTGAAATGGTTTCACATGCTAACTAGGAAAAAAAACAAAACAAACGAACAGACCTTGCGGTATTGATAGTGCCGTAAAAGGTCAACAGAACAAATTTGTAATTAATTTACAGGCCTTAGTGATTCATGTCATATTGTACGTACTTTGTCAGCTCTACTTACTGAGCACTGGCATCAGGGTCGGAGGAAGTCGCCTTTATCTTCCTCAAGCTGGGCTATTGTCATTTGATTAAAATTCTGCCCTCGCCCTTGCGCGATAGAAGAAAAGCCAAACCATGTCACAACAGACGTAGGTCCTCGGGTCTTCTCGTGTCTAGAGTGCAGCATGGGTGGTTGGCAGGTGCTTTGGTGTGATCCGCCCCATCTGCTGTTTTCTAAGTGCAATAACCGTCCTTATCAGCTTCCTGGCGCTGAATTCATCGTATTTATTGCATAGCGTATGTATGGATAGTGCCATAAAACTTCGACAAAGAAACGAGAAATTCCTGGCACTGAAATTGCCACACTGTTTTTATCAAGGGCGAGGCCTTAATTAGAGGCAAAAAATAACAGCTACCAAAGGCCAAACGTTGCGCAATTGAGAATGCATTAGAAATTCAAAGGAAAATACACCTATATAATTCATTTGTAGACTCTAGTGTTGCATATTACTTTGTATGTATTTTGACAGTTGTTCTACATGGTATGTATTTTGACATTTGTACTTACTGAACAGGTAACAGTAGATGCATCGGCGCTGTGGTGTAATGGTTGGGCTCTTCGGCTGCCATGCGGTAGTAGTAGTAAGGAGTGGGTTAGTTATAGAGGCGCCAGCCTCCACTGCGAAAGATCCGAATTCAATCCTGGTCGCAGACGATCTGCGCATTTTTCTGCTGGGATTTTCCCCTCTCAGCCTTGGTTGGCCTTGGTAGGCAGGGTCGAAGTAGCCAGCCTTTGAAACGACTCGACAGTATGCAGGTGTCATCAAACTGGTAACCGAACCAAGAACAGTAGGCGCTCTTGTGTGAGCCACATCTATGACATCGGCGTCTGTGGTGAAATGGTTAGGTGTTTAGCCTGTTTTTGCTGCCGTCGCTGATATTGTTTATTATCTCTCTCCCGAAGTGACCTTATAGTCTCGATGGAGCCGTAAAACCCTAATCAAACAAACGTCTTACCTTACTCTTCAGGTGACCACCCTGTAACCATGTCGTCCTTGACCTTGTACCATGTCGGTGTGGGAGTGACAGACGATACAATTTCTGCAACACGGCTAAGAGTGAGTAGGTGAAGACGGTTGATTTTGGTATTTCGCCTCTTGCAACAGTAAAAGGTAAACATTTAAAAGCAGGGCCACTTCGGCCTTGATCAGAGAGCCAAATCGCGCTGAGAGGGACGCTTCATCAAAGGAGAGAGGTGGAAGGTATTGGGTTTAAAATGGCCTCACATTGGGCCTCCAACTCCCGTCCTCTACGCGAAGCGCAAAGCGCTTTAACATTATAGTGAAAACTAATTCGGACGTGGCGTTATAGTCAAAGGGGAATAACTAAGGTAATTCTTCCTGATTTCTATTTACGCAGTTGTGTCCCTTTAGTTAGAAATCTTTTTGTCAAGATAGTTCGTTTTGGTTTAACGTCTCCTTGCAACAATGTAAGGTCATTTAAGAGGAGAGCAGGGCCCCTTTGACCTTTCAGGCAAAACAAGCACGGCTGAGAGGTAAGATACATCCAAGACGAGAGACGGGGGTCATAGCAATGAAAACTCCGAAAAAAACCTCGCCAGATTCGAACCCGTGACCTTCTCGTCAGTAGGCAGGCCCACTACCGCCCGGACATCGACGCCCCCTTTGTCATCATCTGCATCCTGGCACTGATATGTCTTGATAGTCTTCTTGTTGTTCCTCTCCCTGGGAGGTTTCATTGTTGTTGTTGTTGTTGTTGTTATTTCTACTGCTCCTTTTATCATTGCTGTTGCTGCAGTTGTCATTATTGATATTATATTGCTGCCGTTGTGCCGGCGCAGTGCTAAAATGGTTAGGCTCTTCGCCTATCCTGCAGAAGACCCGAGCTCGATCCCGGTCGCGGACGACCTGCTGGAACTTTGCCATCTCAGCGCGTGTTGGCTCTGACAGACAGGGTCGAAGAAGCCCTACTCTTAAATGACGTTGCAGTGTTGTAGGGGACGTAAAACCAAACCTAACGTTGTTGTTGCCATTATGTATTATCTCTCTCCCGAAATTACTAAAGTGTTGTTGAAGCCGTAAAAATCCTAATCAAATATCTTCATATTATGTTTCTCTTCAGGTGACGACTCCATAGCCGTGTCCCTCTTTACCTTGTACTGTGTCTGTGGGGGAGTGACAGACGATACAATTTCTGCAACACGACTAAGAGTGAGGAGGTCAAGATAGGTCGTTTGCTTTTACGCCCGTTGCAATAGTGCAAGGCGATTTCGGCCTTTGAAGACGGAACCAAACCCGGCTGAGAGGGACGACACATTAATTCAAAGGAGATAGATGGGAAATATTGCATTCAAAATCGCCTTACTTGTGGATATTATGGTATTGGTCTGTTAGTATTTGTACCTCATGGACAAACTGCAGCACCCCTCCCCCTCCACCGGCGCCATGGTGTAATGATTAGGTTGTTCGCCTGTCATGCGGAAGACCCCGGTTTGATCCTGAGCGCGGACGATCTGGGGTTGTTGTTTTCTGCTGGGATTTTCCCTTTTCAGCCCAGGTTGGCCCTGAAGGCAGGGTCGAAATTGCCTTACAGTGTTGCAGGGGACGTAAAACTGGTAACCAAAACCGGCCTGCAACTGACAAAACATGCCAGTGGACGCGCGGCCTAAGCGGGGCTGCGAAACCTCTATAATGTTACCGCCCCGCCCAAAAATTCCACGCTCATACAGTAGCAAAGCTACACGCAAACACACGCAGTTTCGGGGAAATTGAGCAATAACTGCACCTCCAATTTGCAAAGCATTTTTAACAATAACCGGGTGTTTGATCAAGATGGTAATTTTTGTTCTTGAAAAACTAATCCTGAAGTCTTCATTTCTAGCCAAGGGGACGTAACAAAAACATTGTTCCCCAATAATTTCTATTTACACAGTTGTTTCCCTTGAATATTTTACTTTGTAGAAACTTGTCACTATCCTTTTTTTATGCGGTTTGATTTGGTTACCCGATTTCTGTCCCTTGCAATTTGTTCAGGTCATTTAAGAGACTGGCCACTTCTACCGCGCCTGAGAGGGCCAACCCGGGCTGAGATGGACAAAACACAGCAGAAAAACGAGATCGTCCGTGATTGGCGGAGGGCGTAACCATCACACCACAGACAACGGTTCTCAAGAGTTCTGTTACAGTAGGTCGGTGTATAGATCTTGTAATCACTCACATAGTTACTCACATGTCGTAATGCAATTTCTGGTTGCAGACATGACTCAACGACTGAGCCATGATTTATACTACCTGCGTAATAGAGACAAAGAGAAAAATACGGGGGTCGAATATTTTCCGATTATAAGGACGCGTCCTACGAAACACTTTCATAATATTCATGTGAACTTAAGGTCACAAATGTATTTATACGCGAGGTCAGCCAATCTCATCGCTCCTACATTTGGAGCATTGCGTAGGCGATTCCACTGACACAAATCACACCAGCTGATCACGGCAAAATAGTAAAGCTTTTGAACTGAAGTTTCAGCCTCTCTCAGCGGAATCCTCAAAACAGCCTTAGAATCGGTTTCATCCGCATCATACGGATTTAGTGAGACTCAATGAGGATTAACTTCGTAATTGAACATGATAGGATCCATCGATCAAATCACAATCACCTCGCGTGGTCAGTAAAACAAACCATTCGCATTTTGCGAAGTAAATTTAGAGTAGATTTAGTTGACACTAAATGATGCAAAGTGTTGCAATGACACCCCGGTTTCCCTACTGTCAAAAGATTTTAGTTTTGTTTATGGTGATGCAAA
>JAUKPP010256384.1:0-12217 GCA_032273245.1 Phyllaplysia taylori
ATCACTTGATTTTCTTCATATTTATAGATCTGTTGTCCCCTTGGTTGAATTTTATTTGTCTGAAATTTTATGGAAATTTGTGCAAAAACGACTGAGTTATTGGCATTTTAGAGGGTTCTCTTTTTTTTTTTTTTACACCTGTTACCTCCTTGCAGCGGAGATGCACATTGAAGTGCTTAGGATTTTTTTCTAAATTGTGCTATATTTCAAGTGGATATTGAATAAGGCATTAAGCTCTTCTCTTTAAAAGGGTTAATAACTTCTAACATTTAGTGTTAAAATTCACATTAAGGACTGGCCCTCCACTCGGATTTCCAGGTGGAGATGTATAAATAATTGGTTTTGTCATCTTGACGAGACTTATGACAGGTTGTTAAGTCTCTCTGCCTGAAACATGTGCTGAGTCGCCAACCCTCACAAATTTTTCTTGAGTCTCGCAAGTTTTATATGGATCTCTGGCTCTCAAAAATACTGAATTCTGATGATTTTTTAAACTTAGTTTTGCCGGCAAGATCTCAAGACCATGACAAGCTTTTTCTCGGTCTAGGATTCTTCCAATTATTGCTGTTCTTAATACACTTCATCGCATTGAAATGACCTTTAAAAAAACCTTAACAAAAGAGACAAGCAATTGTAGAATTTGGCATTTTGTAAGAGTTGAGAATTTTACAACACTGAGTCACAAAGAGTTATGGCTCCACACAAAACTGGCGCATTATCACAAGATTTACTCTCTTGGCTCAAACTCTGACCCTTGACCCTCCTCTTCTCCTGCCAGGTTTCCTACAAGTACCGGGAGTTTTTCCTGGAGCACTTGATCAACGCCATCACAGACAAGACGCCTGAAGTGCGACAAGCAGCCGCCTACGGCATCGGAGTGATTGCTAATTTTGGTGGTGACGTCTACGCAGATGTTTGTGCAGGTGAGTCAAATTGCTCTCATGGCTTAACGTGAGCCAGCTATTTCAAAGGGATGCCCACTTAGCCAAAGAAATTTAAGAGAATGGAAACATTTCAATCTTGTATCCTGAGTATTTAATGTCACTGCGAGTATGGGCCAATCTGTTTTAACTATCGTATGAAGCATATGATTTTAACATTAAAACATTGGTGGGTCTATCCCTTTTACCAATCGGCTTACAATATTCTGTCTATTATTTTTTTCTCATTCCTTAAAGAATTTTTCCACGCAACATCTCATGTGACTTCCTTGTGTATCACAGATCTCTTCACACTAACAATATCAGATATTTGCCGTGAGCTACAGAGAATGAGGTACAGAAAAGTGGAAAGACATGGAACCATGTCATGAAACTACCCTAGGATAGAGGCAAATGGAAAGTGTTTGTATGGAGACTCGTAATCGGAAGGTTGAGGGTTTAAATCCCAGCTAAAGCCCGACGTTGTGAACTTGGGAAGGGCGTTCTACACTAGTTAGTTTTCCTCATTTTACCCAAGTGTAAATGAGTACCTGGCTATAGGCAGCAAATGATCTTGTCTGTATGTTAGTGCTTTATCGCATATAGAGCCTGCCTTCAAGTGGGGATATGCGCTATATAAATGCAGTCATTATTATCATAGTGCAGGGAAAGAAAGGCGATGATGATAATGACGCAGCCCGGGTTGGCCCTGACAGGCATGGTCGAAGTAGCCCGTCTCTTAAATGACCTTACAGTGTTGCAGGGGACGTAAAACTGGTAACCAAACCAAAGCAGTGAGCTAACCTATGAGCATTTTCCCTCCCTCTTCCCAGAATGCATTCCTCGTCTGGTCAGTGTGATAGAACACCCGGAGTCTAAGGCCGTGGAGAACGGGCCGGCCACCGACAACGCCATCTCCGCTGTGGTGAAGATCTGCCTGTACAATTGCTCAAAAGTCAACGCAGAGGAGCTGAACGGCCGACTGGTGTCCTGGTTGCCCATCCTGAACGACGAGGAGGAGGCGATCCATGTCTACAACTACTTCTGTGATCTTCTCGACAAGTAAGTAGAGCGGAAAAGAAAAAAGAAAAGTCGACTTTATTTCTCCCTTTTGGGAAATTCATTTTACATTGATGTGCCAATATATTCGTATTCTATACAAACACTAGCAGATACGTGTAATGATATGGGCCGATAACGTCATTCTCACAAATTATACATACGCACACTGTTGCTGGTCGTCACAGTGCAGTACTTAAGAATAGAATAATAGTAGTGCAATATTATAATCCTAATAAACTATGCTCATAGCATAGTAATGCTAAGTTCACTGAAAAGTTGCAGGGGCCAGAGAGGATTTTTTTTGTTGCTGTTTTATACTTTTCTTATCCTGGCAATCTTTTTTTTTCTGCTGATATTTTTTACCTCTCAGCCTGGGTTGGCCCTGACAAGCAGGGTCAAAGTAGACCATCTCTTAAATGATCTTACAGTGTCGCAGGGGACGTATAACTGGTAACCAAAAACCAAACCCCACAAAAAGGTAATGATAAAGAAATTAAGCACATTTTTCCTTTGTCTCACCCTGCAGAAATCACCCGGGCATTGTGGGTGAGAACGCGTCCAACTTGCCGAAGGTTGTGAGCATCGTGGCGGAGACGCTGCACCGAGAGCTGATCCAGGAGGACACGCCGCTCTACGGGAGACTCATCAACATCGTCAAGCAAGTGCAGGTAGGTGGAGCGGCACTCGGGGACGCACAGTTTCTAGATAGATCCTGTGTGGGTTATACTAAAACTGCTACATCAATTACTTGTGGGGAGGAGCAGGGTAATTTGGTGTGTTTCTTGATTTACCACTACAGTCACTTCTTGATTGAATGTACAATCCTTTTCTTTGAAAAAGCTCATTTTTCCTTTCTTTCAACTATACTTCACCTACTGCTTTTAACTGTTACTTTGTTAAAAACTCACTACTCCTCTATTTCTTTCAACTGTTACTTTATTAAAGACCCTCTACATCCATTTCTTTCAACTAACTTGATTAAAGACTCACCATACCTCTATTTCTTTGAACTGTTACTTTATTAAAAACCCTCTACATCCATTTCTTTCAACTAACTTGATTAAAGATTCACCATACCTCTATTTCTTTCAACTGTTACTTTATTAAAACCCTCTACATCCATTTCTTTCAACTAACTTGATTAAAGATTCACCATACCTCTATTTCTTTCAACTGTTACTTTATTAAAAACCCTCTACATCCATTTCTTTCAACTAACTTGATTAAAGACTCACCATACCTCTATTTCTTTCAACTGTTACTTTATTAAAGACTCATTACTCGTATTTCTCTGTGTTCCAGTCCAACCCGGATGTGCTCCAGGTGTGCGTAGCTCAGTTGACGGACCAGCAGAGACAAGCCTTGAACGAAGCCCTCAGCTCCGGCAAATGATGACCCACCCATCTACTCTATCTCCTACACCACCGCTGAACTACTTTCAACATGGGACAAGAAGATTCGGATCCACTGCGTCCTGCAGTTCTCCTCTCAAACGGAATCCTGGGATGTCTATAAGCATTCTCCCTCCTCCTCCCCCCCCCTCTCTCTCTCTCTCTCTCTCTCTCTCTCTCTCTCTCTCTCTCTCTCTCTCTCTCTCTGCTCCTTGGGTAGAACAATTTCTGAAGTGAAGGGATGGGCAGAGTATGTTTTTGAAATCAGGTTTGTCGTTCTTTAACACGCTTGTGCTTTCCAATAGTTGTTTTAGTGTGTTACTGCCTATGCCTTTGGAGGTTTGAGGAGAGGAGATGGATGTGAAGGGAGGGAGGGAGTGAGAGAGAGAGACAAGGAATTAGGGAGAGTTAGATGGACCATGAGTAAGAGAGATATGGACTGTTGAGTAAGAGAGAGACAGACGGAATGAGAGAGAGATTTGGAGTGGTGGAAGAGAGACAGACAGGAGTGAGACAGGACTGAGTGAGAGATGGATAGAGACGATGTAAGCAGGAAACAGGACGTATGAGGGTGGGAAACGGGGAAAGAGACAGAGAGAGAGATTGAAGGGGTGACAGAGACAGTGCAAGAGGGAAACCTGATGGATGAGGATGAGAAGCAGAGAAAGACAGGGAGGAATTGTGTGTGTGACGCTTGATGTGTATCTGTGTGTGTGCATGAACAAGGAAGGTCAGATGCAATATTTTGTAAAGTTGATGGGTTGTGTGCTTGTAATCAGGGGGAATGAGAAGCATGGGATGTTCATGTTTAGTTGCGGCATAATAGCTCAATGCCTCTATTCCATGTATTGGGCATATAGTTGACAATTCTTTGATCTTAATTGGGGGGGGGGTGTGTGTGCAGGCATTAGATAGGGATTTTGGAGAGCATATTTTATGTGTTGAATGAACGAGCATAGGAGTAGCCAGTTGATTGTAGGTTGTTTGATCTCATCAGTTTGGGATTGCATTTAAAGGTCATCTCAAGATTTCTTTGACAGGAGATTTTGTTGGCTCAAAAGTTGTCCGCAAGTGGGCAGTTGGCAGCCTCTGTGATGCGGCCTGCTCCAGCTTCTTCCACGACGTTGTCCAAATCCAAGGTTGAGAGCAAATTATTGTAACTGCAAAAATGCTGCTTTGAGAAAAGAGCTTCTAAAGGTTTAGATTTCATTGTAAACTCAGGTGTGCAATCATATTACTAATGACTGCTGTTACAATAGTGTGCCTCTCAACCCATGAAATCTACTTCCTGGCATTGATATAATCTGACAATGTCAGTAGTGCCCTAAAACCTAAAGAAACCAAATTGTTCTAATTAATTGTTTTCATTTGAGTGATCTATGATAAGCAGTTTTTCCTGCATCTTAGACTTTCTGTTGTGGCATGGTGCTTTAAACCTTGGAGATAACTTTCTTCAGCATGACTACCTTACCTGTTTTTGTTTTCTCTCTCCGCTCTTTCTTTACCTCACGACTCACTTGCTTACTACATACGTCATCGGCTTGACCATAATACACTGATATTCGGGGATGGGCATGCTCAAGATTTTTTCTGAATTCAAAAGAATTCTATTTCTTCATCATAATCAATGACAAAATCCTGAGAGGTTGTTTATAACTGATAGCAGACAGCAAATGGTTCTTTTTGCTTGAAATTCTGATTCTTCTCTAAGCATTATGCTCCTCCCTGAATATTGTATGCCATTGTATATAGAAATAAATGCTTAGCCAGTTGACTATGCACACATGATGCTAAAGAGCGGCTGTTCTGTCAAAATGTGTACATACAAGACGGCCACTACACACCAGGAAAAGTTGTGAAAAGTTCTGCGTGTGAATGATGTGAATTGCTCTCTGTTGTTCTGCCGTTTTACAACAAAAGGATGGAAGTGCCACATTACGTGAAACTGTTGAGGAGGGCATTTTGGCCAGGGTCTGTCAAGCTGAGCTCAGTGAGAGAATTTGTACTGCATGATCAGCCCCAAATTGGAGAAAAATATTACAGCTTTTCTTCTCTCCCTCCCCCACACGTTTTGCTAAACTTGGTCTTCATCCTTTTGTCATAAAAAGACAGTGTTTGTTCTGTTATGAAGAGCTTTGGTGTGCGAGGCTTGCCTGGGTTGCTGGTGTGTCATGAGAAGACGTGCAGGGGATGGATGCTTTGTGCACACGGCCTGTGTTTGAGTTCAGATTTTTATTCTACGTTTGTAGTAATCAATAATTTTTGCTTGAATTTTATGCACTTCAGAGGGCATCAGTAGGGTAAGAATTAGAGGGTTTTTTAAAAGGTATGAGTGCAACAAAGCTCATTTACTTCAGATACATAATCATACTTATCACAGAATCGGAGAAATACCATAGCACTGTACTCATGAGGTTCTGGTCAAGTTGGTTCTCTTCATCCATTGGACTCGTAATGTCAGATGATCATCACTTTCGGTAGCTGGGTTTCAGTTATCGTCTACCATTGTCTGTATCCATTGGTTCAGACTACTGACAACTTTGTTTTTGCCCTTTGAGCTCGTCGCAGTGTCAGTTTTGTTTCCATATATTGCTTTCCTTAAGCCTGCCACAAACTTGTATATGTTCTCGTCCTAACGTTGCACACCTGTCTTGGTTAGTGACGCGTGGTTGGACTTTCTTGTTGTTTTTCTAGCAGCCTCCTTGTCACTATTATGTGATGGGGAATCTTATCATCTCTGCGATGTACCGAGAAGGAAGGAAAAGTTTTGGAGAAAAGACGACGTAGTCACTGCTTTACACCATGCAGGCCTATCTCTAATTGGGCTTTACTTTTAACAGCATGTGGAGACATTACCGTATTGTTATGTTATTACCTTCAGTGGACTAGAGAACTGGTAAGGCCACTTGTGGAACTCTTGACCATCTTTTGCCTTTCCTCAGTTTCTTGTCTCATCCTCCAGTCAAATGATAGACCAAATGTTGTCATTCTCAAGTTTCATTGCTGGACTCATATTAACAGAGCGAATCGAGAGTTGGTGATAGCGTAGTGCCATCTTGTTCAGTTGACGTCATTCCTGGGGAAGCAGCCGGGTGGTTTGCTGCTCTTGAAACTCCAGAAATCATTCCAGATGACTGAAGGAGAGAATGTGTAGGAACTCGGGTTGTGTTATTTCTTCCCTACTGTTTTAAATTTGTGATATACCACAGGCAAATTTAGTTTTAAGTTGTTAAGATTGGTCATTGGTTTATGATGTTTGTTGTTTTTTAGAGGAGAAAGTTCAGAATTTGAGTCTTGATAAGTTTTTACTGTGAAGTTTGTTGCTTTTATTCTAAACTGGCTAGTGCTGCTAGGTTAAGGTAGTCCGTAGTCTGTGCATATCTCTAGTGTTACGTTAGGGTTGTACAAGTCTTGGACATTCTGCTAGGGTTTGTGGAAGTAAAATGACCATTGCTGAAAAATTGTGCAGTTTGTGACCTTAACAATAACATATATGCTGTAAGATTGTTTAATTAATTTTACTAAGCGTGCCTGTTGTTTTGGCTGAAGTGTGTGTTTGTGCGTGACATACTGCTGACCACATGTGCTGGTTATGTTTCCTCACAAGTGTTTGACCGTCAGTTGAACCGATGGTCAGTTGGGATTACGTTTCTTGTTCTTGATCACTTGCTATTTGGTTGAAGTTTGATTCAATCTTTTTTCTCCAACCGCGCTGAAAGAATAAAAGCACTGCATGTCTTTCTCCAACTGCAACTGTTTGTTCTCCTGACTGTGGGGGTCATTTGTCACCGAGAGGCTTAGCCGCTGACTTGTAACATGGAGGTCCTGGGTTCAAATCTCAGAATTTTTCAAGTTTTTATGGCTAAACCCCCGTGGTCTGACGTGGACGTTGATACACTTCCTGCCTTTAAGAATTGACTTTATAGTGTTGGGAGGGGCGTTCAACCAAAACAAACCAACCAAACGATTGCGTGACTAAAATGATCCTTGAGAGAATTGTGAATAGCTCCAATCAAAGCACCACTATTATTGACTTGCTGCACCACACACGATTACGACTATGACATGTCACTGTTTCTTTGTTTTTTGTGTCATGTTTTAAAATCGATAAGGTTACTCTGAGAAGTGCATAAGGTTACTCTGAGAAGTGCAGGTTTTATCAAGCAGAAGACGTTGGTGGTCACCAAAGTCATGCAGCCCCTCTCATGCATGATTCACTTATTCAAACGGTCCAAATGCTTGTCTATATTTTAGCAATAAATTGCCTCTTCCCTCAACAATGCTGTTGCCCCTTTATTGTGTAACTTTTCCAGTGTGGTCATTTCAGTGTTTCCGCCACTCGTCACATGAAGTTGAATGGTTTTAGGCACAACTGGGCCAACTCCAAATAATTTTAAAGAAGCGAGAAATTTTTTTGCAATGTCACTTCAATTTCAGCTGCTTTAAAAATTGATAGTTTTTTCAAATATGTTTCAGTGTTGGCCCATTTGTGCCCCAGACCTTCCACTGACTATTATCATTCATAGAGAGCAAAAGTGACAAAATTAGGATTGCTGGTACCCGGTATTTCATGGATGTTTGTTCATCTGTTAACTTGACATTCAGCTTAAGTCGACATAATTTGGAATTCTCAACTTTTTCTCTTTTACTACATCGACATCTCTTTACGTCGGTTTTGTCTTTGCTCGATGTGATTTCGATTGTCCAAGGATTGTTGACTTATGCGGGTTCTACTGTACATAGCATTGTCAGCAATTTGTTACCGGTGCTGTGGTGTAATGGTTAGGCTCTTCGCCTGTCATGCGGAAGACCCCGGATCAATCCCCGATCGCAGCAATCTGGGTTTTTTCTGCTGGGATGTTTCCCTCTCAGTCCGGGTTGGCCCTGACAGGCAGGGTTGAAGTAGCCCGTATCTTAAATGGCCTTACAGTGTTGCAGGTGACGTTAAACTGGTGACCAAACCAAAGCAATTTGTTGTGATGAAAGTGTAGAGCAACTGTAAGGATTTTATGGAGGTCTTCTGAAGTGAGAATCATTACCTTATTTGACAACAACATCTGACTGGCCTCAGTGGCTTTGCGCCTATTCTATCATGTGGAAGAACAGAGTTTGATTCCGTGTGCCGATGTTCTGCATTTTTCTTCTGGGATTCATCCCTCTCAGTCATGTAAAATGCCTTTGCCAAGGACACAATATCGAGCCTGAGTTTAGATTTTAAACCCGCGACCCTCTGATTACATATCCGGCAGCCTAACCACCAGACTACTGACCTGTTTCCTTTTCCTTATTAATTCTGAATGGACTGGCATTTGTTTGTAGTTAAGCTTTTCTGATGTATGAGCGCACAGGTGGTCAATCTTCATTTTTCTGCTGAGATTTATCCCTCTCAGCCTGGGTTGGCCCAGAGCATGCAGGGTTGTGAAGTTGCTAGTCTCTTATTACTATTACCTTACAGTGTTGCATGGGACGTAAAACTGGTTACCAAAGCAGAGGATAAACCTAAATGTGGCCGCTGGTGGCGTAGCACTAATGCTGAGCAGTGCTTGATGTTTCATCTCTTGAGGGATGATTGGTTTTGGCAAAGAAACACTGAGAAAGTGTAAGTGTAAGGTCTTTTCAGAGTCAGGTCACTTAAACCCTGACAGCCCAGGCGACCCCTGTCTGAGATAGACATTACGTACATCCACTGGTGTAATGGTTAGGCTCTTCGCCTGTCATGTGGAGGACGCGAGTTCGATCCCGAGTGCGGACAATCTGTTGTTTTTTTCTGGGATTTATTCCCTCCCAGCCTGGGTTGGCCCTGACAGGCAGGGTCGAAGTAGCCTGTCTCTTAAATGACCTTACAGCGTTGCAGGGGACATAAAACTGGTAACCAAACCAAACCACACCGTACATCCCAGCAGAGAGACAGATCTGATACTCTATAACAAAACTTCCCCACGTACGCCTCAAACTCCAGTATTCTGCGTAATTGGCAAAGAGTTGACTATCAAACCAAAGACACCGGTCCACTTAAGCATTCAAACTCAGTACATGTACGACAATTTAATCTGCTCAAACGACCACTTTCCATTGGTTCCCAAATTAATGTTTTTTCTATAATGTATACACATGTATATTGTCCCTCTCTAAGTAGCCTAAGGCAACCACCTTTCTCCTTGCCATTGGGTAGCCGTCTTAGGCAGGTTTGACTGTACTAGTAGCCTGTCTGGAAAATGACCTTAGAGTGTTGCAAGTGGCTTAAAATTAAAACCATCAAAAACCAACAACAAACACCATTGGCATTTACGGAGCACCTGTGAAAATTATCAAAGGTGGTGTGAAAATATTTTTTAAAAGTTAGAATATATATATATGAAGGGTTCCATGACAAAACACTCTATATCCATGTTGGTCCAGCTGAGATATTTGCATTTATTTGCATAATTTGTGAACAAAGAATTATAAGATGAAAATAGAATTTCAATTGACATTCCATGGCTTCGAGCTCATTTTCTTCAATGAATATTGTGTAGTCTTCCAACCTCAGATTTGTCTACAATAACGGCATCAACTCAAAATTTATTATTTTGGTTTATAGTGCATTTGTCACAAAACCCTTCATTTATAATGATTGAAGAGTGATAAACCACAGTAATAAATTAACACACTCAGAATTCAGAAAACTTTCAGACATTTCACAAAGGCAAATTTATTGTTAATAATCGTAGTATAGTATAAGAGAAAAACGAGGATGCAAGATATGCGATAAAAATGCAGTCAGTCAGCAAGCAACATTGGAACTCTTCAATTTGTGAGCATATATATATAAAAAATATAAAACAAAACACTCCTTAAAAAAGATAAAAAAACAAGAAAAATAATGGAATTTTTCATTGGAGCAAATTCATTCTTCGACCCTGCCTGTCAGGACCAACCCGGGCTGGTAGGGGCGAATCCCAGCAGAAAAACAGATTGTTCGCATGTGGGATGAAAAATGGGTTTTCCGTATGCTGCTAGGCGAAGATCCTAACCACTACATCACGGAAGCCCGTTTGAGGCTATCATAATCATCAAGGTTGCACGAACCGAAAGGAAAGGATTTCGTTCTCAGAATTAGGAAAAAAACAACAAAAACATGGCTGAGATTGAAAAACTGTCAGCTTTGGATCAGTTTGGATACTTGATGCCCTCTCGGCTTCCAGTGCACAATGGGATAACAACATGAGTGAGCACACCAATGGCACAGAGTGAGAGGAAGAGGGATAAAAACATTGCTTTAAATCGTCTCAACTATAAACATAATTTATGCAAAAACCTAAGCTCTGCCCTCAAGCTCAAGGGGGAGACAAAAAGCCCCAAAAGACAACTTTTCTGCAAAAAATGGTTTCGCTGGTGCTCAAAATAACTGACCAGATTAAGCTAAAATAGCAATGTGTACAAAACATGCTCAGAAAAATCTTACCGATGATAAGCTGCTTTGCTTTGTAAAAGAGTAGATTGTGTAGTATAATGCACAACAAAACAAGGAAGGAGCAAGGCGCCACAGGTGTCCTTTGTACAAGATTATCTGAAGGGAAAACAAACTTTCTACATATATATACCTTGAACTTTATATACATGTAATTGATCAACTAAACAGAAGCATCTAGAAAGCCATAGAGATATCATAACTCATGCAAAGTGCAGAAGTAGCAAGACCTCATGGTGCTTCCAATATGGCCGAACTCAATGTCTGCACTTCTGCGGTACAGTAATGGAAGAAAAGTGACTTGGCCTCAGTCTTCCTTAACTAGTAAAACTATGATGGAAATATTGAATTTTAGCACGGCACTTTGAAACAAATGTAAGGCCAAGCAATGCTCTGTGATGTGGGGAATTACAGAATGGGTATATATTCGGATATTCCATAATAGCCAAAGTCGTACAGTCAAAGTCTAGCACCTCTATAAATAACTTACTGGTACTTCTTAACAAGTCGGACTTGGGCCATTTTGGAAGCACCATGACGCAGAGATCATTGGTGTAAGTTATACGTATATAGATACAAGTCATATGGAGTAAGCTGATACAGTCGCTTGTACAACAGTAAGAAGAGACTAGTGGTGAGCTGCATCCAGCAGTAGAAAAAGCATGATCGACAAGCTAAGCACAGATCAATATCAGCAGTTTTGTGGGGGAAACAATCAATTGTCTAGAAAGGAGATTTTGTTCCATTATTATGCTATCTCTTTCTATGTTTTTTTGGTGAACCTATCTTATTTTGTTTTGTATCTTTCCTTATTCACAAGGTCCTGTAAGAAATGGTAAGGCAAAATTTTAACATCACCCTCTTCATTGGACAAGACAGGGACCACAAGATCTCCGCAAACGAGAGCTATGTGAGAAAAGTTTTTCAGTCCTTAGTCATTTACTTTAAATTTAAACATCAATGTTCCAACGACAAGGAGGTGTTTGAGCTGAACTCTTATGAAGTAGACATCGCTGATGAATGATTCTTTTTTCAATGAATATTCTTGCTCAAATCATTTTTTTATTCTATTAATATTCTTTTAGTTTTACAGTCGACTCCGGATAAGTCGATGTCCTCCGGGGAGGCAGAAAAGCATCTACTTATCCGGAAGATCGACTTATCCAGCTATGAAGGCCATGTCCGATTTTGTTTACAATTGACATCGACCTGGCCAGAGTACAACTGTTGTTCATAGCGATCTTTGTTTTTCATTATGGTTGACACGGTGTCTGCTTTTTTCCACTCTCAGCGGCTTCGATGAGCTTTATTTTGCGTTTGAGGGGCAAGATCGTCAACTTACTTCTATTTCCAGCCATGATGATGTTTTAGTTTTATGTACCGTAACTTGACAG
>JAUKPP010256395.1:0-12215 GCA_032273245.1 Phyllaplysia taylori
GGGGGGGCGGAGGGAGGCGCAGAAGTTGGGGCTGGGTGAAGAGTGGCTGAACAAACATCCGGATAATAATATATATAGGTCAACAACTTGTGAAAATCCAACTGATCGAGTCGAGTACATGTATGTGCACAAACATTATTTTGTGTACATTGATTGCGCCCGGCGCAAATGGGCTATTTCAGAGGATCTCAACTACATGTCATGTATACAGATGGGGCTATAAACTGTTTCCTTTAATAATGAAATATCAGGAAGTTTCACATGAACAAAATAAACAGAATGTCAACAATTTTATAATGTGCTTATATTTCAGCATTTGACTGTGCATTAAATGGATTATGACACCACTTTGAGCCTTCGTGATAACGAAGTGGAAAACAAAGGTTAGAATAATTTATCATGGAGTACATTCATATAATAGACCTGTCCTTTACTCGATAAAGATAGTAACAACAACGGGATTACCCAAGTGCGTCTTGTGCGTTTACAAAGCAGATCGCGCGGCTACAGTTCTGAGAAATTTCCAACTGACACAGCAAGAAAAGTAGGCCTACAATCCGAAAATACTCAATTAGAGCTTGGTATCAAAATTTGGTAGAAACAGGTAATATGAATTGCTATGACAACCAGGATTTGCAAATTGCATTGTGTCCGCTCAATTAAAAAAAAGAGACGACTTTCATTTGATAGCCCGAGAAACATCCATAGTGTTCCAACTTTAAACAATGATTAACAAATTTCATTTTCGTTAGACATAATATTAGAGCTTTGCAGACATTATACACTTTGGGAAAACAGTTTTAACCATCGTTTTATTGCCTTACGATGGTTAATAGCAGTGCGTCGTTTTCACGCCATGGCCTAAAAAGGGCCGTGTTGCGTTAATTATTTTTTAAACGCTTTCTCTTTCTTATAAAGTAGCCCGGAAAAAATTTAAATGGCCCGTGACCCCCCCCCCCCCCCCTAAAAAAAAGAAAACAACAACCCAAAAAACGTTTGCCTTTAAATCTTACCGTTTTGAGGGTTATTTCAATTTAGAATCGATCAATATAAAAAAAAAAAACCACACAAAAAAAAACCACCACCCTGTAGGCCTTGATCCCACAGCTTAAACGGATCCCAGGTTACAACGGTGATTATGCTGATATTGATAACAATATATTATGTTTGTAAATTGTCATGCCTTTGAGACAACTAAATTTGACATCTTACATGTACATGAATGTATAATTTGTACGACAGTGATATTATTGATTATTATGTTATTTCACTATGCTCATGGGTCGTATTGTATTCAAATATTCGAATAATATCATATTCTCACTCGGATCACCCAAAATTTAGTGCAGAATAATTAATGGAGGTGGCACACTGATAGTATGTTTGAGTTTGTACAGTACAGACGCTGGTACACCTGTCTCGTTATCTGTTCCGGTACTAGGACAAACTCTTTATTTTGACATGGACTGTGCTATCCCGAGCGACCGAATGCCATAGTTATGTGTCACATCGCCATGAAGACTAACAGTCACAGTGGAATAATGTGTGTCTGTGGCCGTGGGTCGTGGGCTGGTGCAGAGATTCGGGTCGGTGGGTTCACTGACACTTAATATCTTCATAACCGGTTTTATGTTGGAGGTGTCTGCGTGTGTGCTGAATTTTCAACTGATTCCCACCGTATCTCTATTCTCTCTCTCTCTCTCGCTCTCTCTCTGTCGTGTCTCGTTATCTGTCCACATCGTTCTGTCCACCCTCTATAAAATATCTGTATTGGTCTCTTCTTTCTCTTTCTCCATTCGGCGCCGGTAGTAGTAAGGAGTAGGTTATTTACAGAGGCGCTAGCCTCTTCTTGTTTTAGTTTTCACTTAAGCACTAAAGCAGACTTAAGTTTCCCTGAGAGTTGCCATTTCTATGCTGCGTTAGCTTAGCAGCACTTCGCTACAACGAAAATCCAAATCAGGAAAATTTCTTTGCCCCCCCCCCCCCCGGAAAAAAACCCCAAAACATAATAACAACCGATCACCGTCAATTCGGCGCCGGAACGACCTTTTAGTGTCGATGAACTCGTAAAAATCGCAAACAAAACAAAACAAATATCTCTCTCTCTATCTCCATTACTCTCTACCCTTCTCTCCCTCGTTCTCTATGTATCTTTCTCATTTCTCCTCGCTCTCTTCTCTCCATTATATCATTCTCTTTTACTCCCCCCCCCCTCTCTCTCTCTCTCTCTTCGTTTTGTTTCCGTATAATCCCAATAATACAAACATCTCAATAAAGCACATTATGTACTAAAGACTCTCTCTCTCTCTCTCTCTCTCTCTCAAAAGCGCCGCTCGCTGTTCAAAACCTATTGTGGTGCTGAGTGCAAGTTGTCAATAGATGTTCTGAATTTCTATTCATGCCAATTAAAAAAAACATGACAGAGATTGATCCTTGTCAATACAAAGGAAACAACAAGCAATCAGGTTGATCGGTGGGAATTGCCTCGATCTTTACAAGGGATTGCGATAGCGAGTGTGCAATGAGCTTCTTTGAGATCCTTCTCACTCGGAGAGAGGAAACCAACAAAACACAAGACAACAAAAAAAACCCATATCATTTCGATAACATGTTCTCAAAGCACATATCAAATTCGCATCACTAGCATCTGTTTTGGTTACCAGTTTTACGTCCCTGCAACATGGTAAGGTCATTTAAGAGACGGGATGCTTCGACCCTGCCTGTCAGGGCCAACCCGGGCTGATTCAGAAAAAATCCCAGCAGAAAAAAACAAACTAGATTATCCTCACTTGGGATCGAATTCGGGTCTTCCGCATGACAGCCGAAGAGCCTAACCATTACACCGCAGCGCTGGTTTGGCATCTGTGGTGTACATGTAACACTGTGAAGTTCTTTTAGAGGCAGGCTTATTCGACCTTGCCAGCCAAGGGCAACCCGGGCTGAGAGGGACACAAGATCCAAGGGTTTCTTCGTCCCTTGCAATACTGTAAGGTCGTTTTAGAGACTCTCCACATCGATTCTGCCTGCCAGGGTCAACCCGGGCTGAGGAACGAATCCCAGCGGAAAAACCCAGGTCGTCGCACGTAAGATTGCCCGGGTCTCGCAGAGTGCCACAGACGCCGGTAGTCCCAACCGTTGTATGTAGTGGCCCCTCATAAAGTAATAAGTGACCAAGAGTGCTCAGGGGGCGTCCGGTTGATCCACAGACTGGCCTCACATGGCCTGAGGCAGGAGGAAGATTCGGTCAACCATGACGAAGACGCTTTTGACACCCAGTAGTCCGGCCAAGCCAAAAATGGGGACCACTATTAGTACATTTAATGTACTGGAGCGTGGAGCTGAATAAATTTGCTTCAGCGATCACCTTCGTGGGAACGAGGGAGTTAGTTGCATCAAGCATTTACTTACTTTAGTAAATGTATTGGGTATCATGGAATTTTCTTTTAAAAATGAACGAACTGTAGTTAGGTGACAAAGTAAGAGTTGATGTTGAGGCCGCTCACGATGCCTGTGATAGAGTGGTGGGGTTGCTCCATGAAAATGGTGATGGTGATGGTGATGGTGATGGTAATGATGATGATGAGGAGGGGTAGGAGGATGAGGAAGAGGAGGAGGAAGAGGAAGAAGAGGAAGAGGAAAAGAAGAAGAACAATGACGTGAACGATGAAAATGGCCATGCTAAATTCAACAAGAAAAAAATAACAATATACATGTATGCATATCTCAAACGACAACCCATAGCATGTTTCCTAAGACGTCTCAATCTGAAACTTCCAGTTCCTTCTGCCCCACCCTTCCATTTCCGATTACCCCGGGCAAAGCCAGGTACGCAGCTAGTTATAACCATAAGTGAGGGTATTTCTGGATAAGGAATGAACGTTAAAAGCGTTGTTAAAATATTAAAGGGTATAATTATTTCCCTCCCCATAGAGCGAGGAGTAACATTATTTCGGGAGGAGGGACGCAAAGTTCACGCCATACACTCAGAGACAAAAGGTATACAAACTCTTTTTTCAAAACAATAACTGGTTCTCAAGATATTAGTTCTGCGCCACTCTTCGACAGTATCCTAAATAAGCAACATTCCTCTTTCTCTTTGATTTTCTTTCACCATCACAAAAAGTTGTCCTTTTGTAGGACTAGTTTTCCGCCAGCTATTTAGCGTATTATCCATTACCGATAAGACATCCCTCCCGCCCGCATTTTGTTTGCGGTGGGGTAAAACATTTCTGTAGAGGCCAAGGATTTTTCTCAACAGAAGTTACAGCTCTCTTGAGAATACAAAACATCAAGATTACGGATAAATCCGATGGGGGAGCGGGCGACTGGGTGACTGGGCAGTCATCTGAACGCCGCGTCTTTAAAAACTGCCAAAGCTGGTACTCGGTAATGGTCGTTGTTGAGTACGCTTTTGTGCGCGAAATCCCGGAGAGAGAGAGGGCGACTTTGTGACAGGGAAGTTTTGTGAGTACCCAGTGCTTTAATGCTGTTGGGTAGGGCAGTCTTGTGAATAAGGCATGATCTCTTCACAGTGCTGAAACTGATATATTACTGTGCTGTCAACTCATACCAATGCGCTATACGAGGGTCGGCATGCACAATCGCTGGACAGGGGACAGTGGACAGCAATAGAGATTGTAATGACGAGGACAGTCTTGTGAATAACGCACGTTTTTTCACTGTGCTGAAACTGGTAAATTAGTGTGCTGTAAGCTCAGATCCGTAAAAGAGTAGTACATACACTGTATTTTGAATAACGAGGGCAGCCTTGTGAATAACGCTGTCTTTTCGCAGCGCCAAAAGTGGTACATTGATCTGTTAAGTCGACAGTTAACGTTCTTACTCTTGGAGAAGTATTGGCAATAACGTAGTTCTTGGCAGTACTAAAACTGACATGTTTGTACTGCAGCTTCTCAGTACACTTTAACGCAGTTGGGTAGGATAGTCTTGTGAAAAACTCATGATAATTTTTTTGTGTGTCCCTGTACTCATGATCTTCAAACATTGCTGGTGCGTTGCACTACTTCGATAATCTTTAACGTACATGTAATTGAATAGGAGGGTATTGTTTATAAAAAAAAAATCCATTTACATTGCTTGACTGATATAATTGTATTAGCTCTAGTCGTATAGACCAGTCTCGTGAGTAACGAATGCATCCCTTGAAAGCCTAAAACTGATTCCTTGTAATGATGATAGGCTTTAAAATTAAACATGCTTTGATGCGTTGGGATTAAGTAAGAAACAGGACATTCCTGTAGACGCATCATCTCGTAACAGTGCCAAAAAATAGTAGATGTTAGTGTTGAGTTCTTAGTACAGTTGGAGGCTGTTGGATAAAGTCAACGATCGGGATTATTTAACACATCAGTATGTTTGCATAGGAGGGGAAAAAAGGTCTACATGAAAGTATAGCGTCGATGTTAGGAGATGAGACCAGGCGGACAAGATCGGATTTCTAGGCTTCCGTCGGGAGCTTGCAGTTTGCTCAGCGAAGCGAGAGTTCTATACCTAAGGAAAGACGAACATACAGCGTGTGGGTGCAAGCTGTGAATGGAGTGACAAAAGTGTTACGGATATTAAGGGTATACGCCGAGCGTGCAATAACGAGGGTATTTAGCGCTACAAAAAGAGTTGCAGAAAGTTCTTTCGTATTTCTTGGTATGTGTGTATCAGACATAAAATCGGTATCTTTGCGTTCTCCGTTGTATTTATATCGATACCTATAACCTTACAAGTTGCGTGTTCTAACTTCGGTTAGTTTCTAGTTTTACGTCCCTTGCAACAAACCATGTCGGGAGTGACTGATCCCAGCAAAAAGACGCGATGCTCGTCCTCACACGGCATATCAGAAGAGCCTAAACCCTACGCGACAGACGCAGGTGTATAAGCGATATGATAAAAATGCCAAAACGACGATAGTTAGCGCTACAAAAAGCGTTGCCTGAGGGTTCTTTCCTATTTCTTGGTCTAGGTGTACTATACGTATGGGAACTTTTGTGCTCTCCCTTTCTTCCACACATGGAACATAATACTAAGTAGTATTTCTATGCCCCACCCAATCACAGAATAGTAGGCCTATGCTGAAATAGGAGTGCCCTCACAATGCCAAATCTAATTCTTATGTCCACTGGGTTGTCTTTTTTTTTTTTTAGGCGGATTTTTTTTTTTTTACGTAATCATCGTTTTTATTCACCCAGGTGGTGAAACACCATGCTCGCATGATCTCAACAAGGAAAAAAATAATACTAATTGAATGACACCACACTACGCAGCTAACTAACTCCACGCGGGAGGTCTGTGGCCAAGCGATAAAGTGTCTGCAACGGAAAGTAAAGTGTTTAATGCCACTTTTTTTTCTCTCAAGTTTTAAAGGATCTGATCCCTAACCAAGAGGAAGTAGGACGCTAAGTTGTTGTAAGAGACGTTAAGCCAAAACCCCACCGAATCGAAGAAGGACAGTAAAGTAGGAATGCTCATTTCTAAACATAAAGTGTCGCAAGGAGCGCTAAACCCAAACATACCAAAGAAACTCCGCAGTGTGAAATAAATGTACAATTAATGTAACTTGAATGTCGCTAAGCATTGAAAGCTAAATCCAAGCGGCAATGCACAGAGCAAAACCAAACCGCCAACCCAACAGAGAAAGGCTGGCCTTGCAAAATAACCTCAAGAGACAGTAATGTTATAGCGGTTGCATAAACTGAAAGGCGTAACACAAAAGAAATAGCGGGGAAAGTTGTGGGAAGGCAATCGTCACAGAGCTTACATTTTGAGGGCAGAAACGAAGCCACCGAAAGCGAATTTGAGTTATACAATCGAAGCGCGGATAACAAAAGGAAATGTAGTAAGTATTAGTGTGAATGGTGATTCGTGCTTGGTTATTGTTATCGGCTTGGTTTTTGGCTCGGTCACCAGTTGTACGCCACCTGCAACACTGTAAGGTGTTTTAAGAGATGGGCTACTTTGAACCTGCCTGTCAGGGCCAACCCAGACTGACAGGTAAAAAATCCCAGCAAAAAAGACCCCACAAATCGTCCGCACGCGAGATCTCAAACTCGGGTCTTCCTCATGACAGACGAAGAGCCTAACCATTATATCACAGTGCCATTTTGTTATATTATGCGGCCACGCTGCCGTCGCACTGTTGTCACGAGACGTTTCTCCTCTCATAATATAGACTCTCTGATATCGTATAGCGGGGTGGATCACTGCGAGTCGAAATCTAAACACCGCGTTTATTGTGGTACTCGCAAGGGGCTTTTGCATTAACATAATTTGAATAGGATATTTTTTTTTAAATGTGCTTTTTACCTTTCAATTGATTCGGTGTGCATTATTTCAAGGCTATGGTAGTTATTATGCTTTCGGCTGTGGGCAACAACCCCTATCTGAAGAGCGCACTGAGTCAAAGGAAAGGACGGGGAAAAACAAGAACCCAAACCCAAACAAAAACAGACTTAATTCAGCAGGCTTTGGGTGCCTTTTAGTAGTAAGGAGTGGGTTATTTATAGAGACGCCAGTCTCAGCTGTTTTAGCCTCTTCTTGTTTTGGTTTTTACTTAAGCACTCAATCAGGCTTAAATTTCTCTGAGGGTTGCCATTTGCTACTACGAAACGCCACATCAGGCAATTTAAGGCTTGTAAGGACCAACCAAGGCTGAGAGGGAAACATCCCAGCAGGATAAAAACACCCGCAGATCGTCCGCAACTCGGTTCTTCGGCAAGATAGGCGAAGAGCCTAACCATTACACCATAGCGCCAGTAAGCAAACCTACTAACCCACGTGGGCCTCGAACTCATGCCCTCTGCGTGGGGAGGGGGGAGGGGGGGGGGGTAAAGAGCCGAACCATTACACCACAGACGCCAGTACCATTATTTAAGTCTCGTCAGCTGTGATTATGAATGGTCTCAGCTGAAAGTCACATTGACGTGATAGTCAGGCTATGACTCAGTAACTGCAATACACAGAATGCATTATTTCGCACGTGCATTGTATCACTTGTTCCGTGTGTGAGTAGTGATGGATGGGTGGTCACAGAAATACGTGACCTTAATGGGGTGAGCGGGTCGCCGAGGTCGGCGGGGGACATGCATCATTGACAAGGATTTTTTGGGGGTTAGGGGCAGGGGGGGGGGGTGACGCGTTAAGGTGTGTGCATAATGATGGTACATGTACACTGGGTACTGATACATGCACTTCAAATTGTGTGTGCGAGCGCGCGCATGTGTGTGTGAGTGTGTGCGGGCATAAGTTTAGGTATACAGTTTAATGTGCGTCCATGCATTTGTAAGATCTTCCAGAAGCAATAACCTCCTTCAGCCTGCTTCAAGGACAGAGAGATAGAAAAACAGTTTCGTCCCTTCTTCTGTAAGACTATTGATATCAAAATCTAGGACAAGACCATCTGAAACAGAATGAACTTTGTTTGTTATACGTGTAATAATATCTCCTGACTGTGTGCATTACGTTGTCCGTTTTCGGTGAAAAGTGGGGCACGGTTTGAGAAGGACAAGTGAGTGAGTAAGAGAGTAAGTGAGTGAGGGAGTGAGTGAGAGTGAAGTAAACGTAGCGAAGAGAAAAGGAGAGAGAAAAAATGAAGGAGGGAGAGGGAGAGAGAGAGAGAGAGAGAGAGAGAGAGAGAAAGACAGAGAGAGAAGAGAAGAGAAGAAAGAGAGAGAGAGAGGGAGAGAGAGTTGAAGTACTTAGAAATACAAACTGTGCATGTATGTACGCTTTTGTGAGTAAGGTGCACGTTGTGACATTGTGTATCCCTTGAGTGATCGTAGTGTACATTATCTGATCATGTCTGTGTTATGTCTTTGCAATGTTGACTGGTAAATCCAACCAAAATTTCCCTCGTGGATTAAAAAAGTATATCTTATCTTATCTCATGCGCGAGATACGTTTAAATATCTTATCAAAGGGTTGTGAGTGGTAACGTTGTTGTTGTTTTTTCTCTCTGATATGCTTTATTCGACATACAAGGTGTAGACCGAGAAGTACTTCTGCACATTCAGCTTCATAGTTTGTGACATACTGCAACCAACCTCTTGTTTGTGTGAATACGTCTTTACACCACACTAAGGCGACAAAGCCGATCTGTTGTAAAAACTTTTGTTCAGCACCATTTTGATCTATTTAGCTGCTAAAACAAAAGAATCGTGCAGTTCTCCCTTATTTGAACATGGGCATTAATAAACTAATTAAATCCGTAACGTCATGTAAAATCTAAGGTTGCATGCAAAAAATGGAGAGAAAAAAGTAACACAGGGTTAGAATTTGATGGAACGTTGGTTCACGGTAAGATTTACGTACTATATAAGTCTGGACCTCAGTGTCAATGAGACAAGACAACAAAACACAAACATACAAACACACATTCACAGAAAAACACACACACACACACACATACACACACACATACACATACACACACACACACAGGAGGATCAAGCTATTACTGTCCTCTGTCCAGCGATTGTGTATGCTTGCCCGCGATCTCACTGAATTCTCAGTGTCAATGACACAAGACAATAAACCACCTGCCCTTCACACAACAGGGAGGCTTTTCGTTTCTTTATTAGGATGAGAGAAACATATACATGTACACCATCCCACATTCACACTCACACAGACAAACATATGCGCACAAATTATTTCACGTCAGATAGCCACCAGTGTAGAAGTCCAATGTCAGCCGTCCAAACTGACCGGGCTTCATACACACTTACACAAAGATACACGTACAAACACACACACACACACACACACACACACACGCGCGCGCGCGCACATGGTATAAACACACACACACACACACACACACACATGATATATACACAGACAAAGGCACACATGCACACATACACACACACACAGCAATAACAATTATGCCCCTTTTCAATGTCCAGCAACCGTGTAGTATGCAGGCCCCCGATCTCGGTGTCAGTGAGACAAGACAACAAAACAGCCTATCATTTTCGCAGCATGGGGGCTTTTCGTTTTCATATCGGATGGGGGAAACATGATCCGGCATCGCCTGTCATATAATAAAAGATAAAAGTCACATAAAACATTCTCCTCTGTCCGCCCGACCCTACCCAAACCCTCCTCCTTTCTCCCTCTCTCTCTTTGTTTCTTTCTCTGACACAGACTTTCTTACTCTCACTCCTCCTATATTTTCATCTGCCATTTTTTATTCACTATCTTGTTTCTTTAAGTTTGTCTCTGTTTTATCTGCGCGCAATGTGTATTGTCCTATTTCCCTTGGGACAATCATCTTTTCCGTCGTTCAATTTCCTATCTCTCCCTTTCTGTTGTAAGTGCGTGTCTTTTGCCAGCTTTTTTCCCCACTTGACCCTCCTAATCCCTTTCTTCTTCTTCTCTCTCCCTCTCCCCTTTCGCCTTTTTCTGTCTATTTTGTGCCTGTTGTCTCTCCCTTTCCATCCCTGGACCTCCCCTATCAGCCCCCCTCCCCCACTCGCCTGCTTTTTTGTTAAATGTATGTTTTTTCTTGTCTGTCTTTCCACCTCCGGATCACAACGCATACATACCATATTATTCTATCTTTCTATAAATTATGTTATCTTTTCTTCTCTCTCTCCAAATCGATTCGTTGGCTAAACTTAATTGAGAGTGGACATTGATTTTCTTACCCTTTTTGTAACATTACATCGTTTTGCTCCCCTTACTCAAAAGTCAATATACATCAATGCAGCCTTGTTTTCCTTTCTAACAAAGTAGCGCGTCTTGATTTGGTTTGACTTTGCCCCCTTTTGTAACACTATAAAGTAATTTCCGACGCGGGCCAATTCGAACCTGCCTGTCAGGGCCAACCCAGGCTAAGAGGGACACTACACCCCGGCTGAGTAAAACCGGGGGCGTAAAACTGGTAACCACACCAAACGACGCCTGCCAAACATCCTCGAAAGTAAAAGAAATTGTGTGGACTTGCTTGGTTTTTCCACTGGGCGGCAAAAACGTGACTTGGCGCCATAATCAATAATATTTCACGGGCCTGGTCGACATGCTCTGGCCGCTGGCACTTCCGCGATAGAACATGTCGTCACCGATTGCATTAGAGAAGCGGAGGAAGCTGTGGTGTGTAACAAGGTTTACTACATAGTCGATGTAGTTCTCTCAACGCTCAAACTTATTTGAGGAAACATTATGGAAAGACAAATAAAACAATCGATTGCGAAGGAGGCAGAATACGACAATAGTAACGCATTATTAATGAAGTAAAACCCAAACCCTGACAGCCATTCAGCCATTCACCCTAAAAATACACAGAGAAATAAAAAGATGTCAGAAGTTATTTAATTTATTTATAGACGCGCCAGCTTCTTTGGGCATTTTAACCATTAGACATGTCCGTAGATACAAAAAACAAGCAGACAAATCGAGACAGAATGATAAGCAGATGAAGTTGTTGAAAGCTTACAATAGATCAAAGTAATGGTCCAGACAATGCGCAATGCCCCACTTCCTGTCTCATACAGTCTCAAAGATAGCTTCCGTTGCACTTTTTAAAGCGCTAATCCCTCTGTTGTCGAAACTTGGATTATGTCACCCTCATTTGACTGAGTCTGAATAAGCTAGCACAAAAAAATGTTGTTAGCCGTTTATCGACCTGTTTTGTCAAATCAAACAAAAGCTTCACAGTAGCTACAGCAGCCAAAGCTCTTTCGGGTAATTCTGTCTGCTTTAAAATACATGTAATGTCATGCTAAAAACAAAAAGAAACCAAATCAAAATACAAAAACCAAATAAAACAAAAGCCAAACAAACACACTGCATAAAAATAGAAATTATTCTATACAATAAACACATTTAACTTCATTTCCCCCTTTTTAAAGGACCCAATACGGTAAACGTAAAACCATTTGTGGTGGTAATCAAAATGTGAGGTAAAGAGTTTTTTTAAGGCGGTGTTGAATTCTACGCCAATTGTAACGCTGAATCGGCTACATAGGCCTCGCCTTACACACGAGCTGGGAGGGACGTATCATCCCAAGAGAACAACAGAGGATCGAATTCCCAACCTCTGTGTGATAGGCGAAAAACCACAGACGCAGGCAGCTATAGAGCGAGATATCAAGTATCCTTGTTACACAACTGCTTTTTTTATTGGGGGAGAGAGAGAGAGAGAGAGAGAGAGAGAGAGAGAGAGAGAGAGAGAGAGAGAGAGAGAGAGAGTGTGTGTGTGTGTG
>JAUKPP010256406.1:674-22353 GCA_032273245.1 Phyllaplysia taylori
TGTTTTTTGTTTTGTTTTGTTTTTTATTATTATTATTTATTTGGGGAGGGGGGGGGGGGGGTATACACTGTGACTATCGTGTATTAAAATTCCCACACTTTACTTTCAAATTATTAGATCTTTACAAACTGAAATTATTTTCTATTTAATCCAGCGCGCGCTTCACTCATGCCCACACAGAGATAGACATGACGTAGGGAGCAGGGACATGAATTATGCAAATTGTACTGTACTGTACACTCGTGTAGGTGTGAAGCGGATCTGGCGCTAAAAATGAAGGTAAACCGCGGGAAATTCGTACGCACCATGGTATCATCTTAATTTTCTTTCCGTCGAACGGGAAAATCAGCTTGTGCGCTAACCGCGAAAATATAGGCCTACTGTTGCGACCACAATGAACATCAAAATTAACCGACGCTCCCGGTCTCTTTGAAAATTTTCACAGATTTGTGTTAGTTCACAGTCCATAGTGCGCTCTCATATTTGAAGCGCCGCCTCCCCGCCCTCGTCAAACGTAAACATAACGAGGCGCGTTTGGCTTGTTGTTGTGGCGAGACTGCCTACGTTATGCTCGTTCCGGGGCCCTGGGAAACGGTGCAAAAGGTGCGTCGCCATCACGCGCCAATTTCGAACGCGCTATGCATTCCTAGTGAAGTCAGTCCAGACGAGACTGCGGGAGAGGAAGACGTTGGGGCGGATGAAAACCTTGTCCCGTCAGGAAAGCTGATTGTGTGAAATTTCTATTGGAGTTGGTTAGTATTGTACATTGTAAAATAATCTGACAATATCTTATGAGTAAAGCTATTAGATATTTATTTTAATTTAAAGAGAGAAGCGCTTGTGTTTATTCAAAATCGACAGATTTGTATTTATTTTCACCCCAAACTGGTGCGATATGGGAAGTTGATTATTCGCGGGACAGACAGACTGAGAACTGAACGTTATGATTTGCAGCCGTTGCCGGCAAACCCCTTGTAAAGACTTACGAGATGTTTTCTCATTAAAGTAACGTACTCTCGATCTCATTTTCCGAACACAATGATCAAGAAAACAAAAACTGGCCGTTCGTCGTGTGGTGAATACAGTTTATTCAACCGCGGGGAAAAAATAAAAGATCGCGGGAATTTCAATGACAACGATTTTTGGGGCGTCGCCCGGGCATTCTGAAAATTTTATTTTTATTGAACCTGTGAGTTTGAGACATTCCAAAACCTTGGCTCAAACTTTATTTCAAATCCAGACTCTCTTTTTTCCCCCTTTTATCATCTTTTTTTCTTTACAACTCATACTTTATAAACTTTGCTATTTCAGAAATGGCCGATGAAAACGGTTCGCGGAAACTGGTCATTGTTCAAGTTGGAAAACCAGTACGTGATGTCAACAGTCGACGAATGAGGAGATGTTTGTCTGATAAACCAAACCATGGACGTGTAGAGTTGAATAAATGCAATATAACTGGAAAAGAAAACATGGAGAGAACATTGATGTGCAAATCTCAGTCCCTGACATTCAACAAGAGAGCTCTTCGGTCACGAAAGCCCCTGGAGCGCTCAGAAACTGAAAATTCCCAAGATGGTTTCAGTGATGTTGAAAGCATAGGTTCTGTTGATGAAGACATGTTATTTGATTCAAATAATAATGAAGGGTATTGCACACCACAAAAGACTCGGCCAGACAGTGAAATGTACAGTTTGGATTCAAATAATGAACCGGTCAGTCCCACTTGGAATTTGAAAATGTTGTGCACTGCTGTAAGTCCTGAAATACGTCGAATGCAACAAGAACGAGAAAGCGTTTTAGAGGAAGGCAGATCATCTGCAACTTCATCCATGACAAGCATGACAAATTCTGGTCATATTCTTAGTCCTACTGAGGAGAACAGCCGGGATTGTTCGGACTTAATCTCATCACAAGACAGCACTGTTGGGACGGAGCTTGAAATGTTTACTTCTCGGAAAGACAAATCCCTGGGAAGACTTTGTGACAAGTGAGTTTTTGCATATGGCTATGTTGCGTCTCCTTTAATGTGGCATGCACCTTTGCCAACTCGAAATCAGTTGGCCTTTAATTTGCAATGTTTTTCCCTCCAAATTTTCTGAAGTCCTGATGACATTTATTTGGAATTTTATGAACTTTTTTCTTCTTTTTTTTTTGCCAAAAAGCCCCCCATGTTCCATTGACCGAGAAATGTAGGTACCCTAGCCTTTTATTTGAAAGTTTAGGTCTTTTATTTTGTTTGTTGTGTTTCGGGTTGTTTTGGTGTTTTTTACAGAACAATGCAGACAAAATTAAGCTAGACTAGCTGCACCTATCTAGACTAGACCTAATTAAACATTAGCTTAAAATTGTTTGACTAAACAATATTCTTTACACCTTGTATTTCAGATTCCTTCTAAAGTATCCAGATCATCCAGGGAACAACCGGATAGAGATTTGTCTGGATGAGGTAGCGAAAGATTTAGGTGAGTTCTGCAATATCAGTAGTATCTCTCTTCATAAAGGCCTACACCTTGCCTATGGCAAGGATAAAACTCCAATCGTTTCTTTATGTTGCAATTATGTAGGTACTTATAGAAATAATAGAATGTTATGTTGTCTGTGGTGTAATGGTAAGGTTCTCCACCTATCATGCGGAGGACTGAAGTTCAGTCCTCGTGTTGGACAAGTGTCTCTGCCGGTATATTGTGTCCCTTTCAGCTCGAGCTGGCCCAGACAGGCAGGGTTGATGAAGTAGCCCACCTCTAGAAATGACTGCACAATAATGTTACATTAGGCATTGAACCAAAACCTTAAAAGCAATCAGCATTGTTTAAGATTTCTAATTTAAATTGATCCAGGTATTTTTAAAGTTTTGGCAATCTGAATTGCAGTCTTTCCACTTACATCAATTCTTGTTGTTTGTTATGATTTGACCCTCTTTTCTTTTAATACTATTACTATAATGATAGATTGCATTTATGATTTATATGGTGCATTTCCCCAGCTCGAAAGCAGGCTCTATGCGCTTTATGTATTATTAATTACTGTTGACTACCAACATTCTGCTTTCAGAAGTGGCCAGAGGTAAAAGTTTGACAGTTTGATTCGTGAAATTCTATCAGAGACCTTTCACAATAATAGAAAATTTAGTCAATGTATAAACATACATTGCAGAGATGATTTTTTGGAACTTGCATTTAAATATCATTTGAGTACGTTTTACCTAGTGTATGTTGAAATGTGTAACTAAAGCTATTTGAATTTGCTTTATGTTGGCAGCGGTAGAACGCAGACGCATTTACGACATTGTGAACGTCCTTGAAAGCGTTGAGGTGGTGAGCAGAGCGGCCAAGAACAAATATACGTGGCATGGAAAGACAAACCTCCCTCACACTCTGGTCAAGTTGAAAGTAAGTACAAACCTTTTTCTTACAGCCTTGTATTTACCTGCATCACTTTTAAACTTTCTTTTTTGTAGGAAAATATTGAATTCAGTTTTAATGTTTAGATATTTTATGAAATATATACATGTGAGATATAATACTTGCTCTGTTTGTCATCGCTGGCTGCCAATTCAATTGGGTACATTGAAGTTAACCCTGTGCGTTTTCTTAAGATTCTCTGTTAGTGTTCATTGGCATCTATGGTGTAAAAGTTAGGATCTTTGCCTACCAGACAGAGGTTGAGAGTTTGATCCGTGTGTTTGACAAGCGTCTCTGCGGAGATAATGTGTCTCTCTGTCTGTCCAGGTTGGCCGGGACAGACAGGGTTAAAGTAGCCCACCTCTAAAATGACCGTACAGCATGTAATCGATTTGAAACCGAAAAAAATCAAACAAAACCAACTTGTTAGTTTTCCCCTCTGAGGAAATGTTGATACTGATTCTATGTGTCAACACATCTGAAAACCTATTCTGTCAGAGGAAAGACATTGAAATGAAAGTAAGACAACATTGTTCTTTTTTTTTTAAGTGTTTGTATTTTTGTCTCCTTAGATTCTGGCTGAGAAGGACAAAGTGTCAGAACAGATGAAAAAAATGCGAGATCAGGAATTGGCAAGAGAACTGGAAGAACAAGCAAGTTCACGCAAGGGCTTGAAAAGTATAAAAACAGAAACTGAAGAGAAAGTGGATGAGACTGGTAAGTAGACCACATGCCTCCATTTGCAATGTAGTTTGGAAAAGGGATGCTATGATCTGTGTCTTATTGTGTTTGTGCATTACTTTACTTTATATCATGTCAGTACTCTTTATTTATCCTTGGATTTCATTTCCATGGGAATGCTTGGGAGAATGACACTGATTTCCTTCAGTATTACTAGTGGGAATAAAAACACCATTTTTCCTGTCTTGTCTAGTAATTTTCTTTATGAAAGGTCACACATACTACCCACCTCTTGTGTCTTGGGGTATATATGTGTGTCACTTTCTTAGTGTATTGTCCCCGTCTTCTTTACCCTTAGTCTCCTTCTTTTTTTCCAATGTCAGCATTCCGGTGCTGCAAAACAAGTGCAGAGTGAAATGATGGAATCTGGGGTCCGATATGACTGCTCTCTTAATGTAACGAATAGTGTATGGTTTACTAGGGCAATCTTGATGAAAGTGACAGGCATGTCTATATTGATGTAATTCACGTGTATTTTGGTTAGTATTGAAAATCCGTGATGATCTCATTGCATTTCCTTTCTTTTCAGTTTTATTACAATGTACCTGACCTTGTGGTTTATTGAAACTTTTTCAGTCTTACCACGTAAGGACAAGTCCTTGGGGATCATGAGCCAAAAGTTTCTGATGCTGTTCCTTGTGTCAAAGGTAAGTCTAGTCTTCTTTTGGACTTTTTGTCATGTATATTTTTAATGAAACTTAGTTTACCGGCTCTGTGGATTAATGGTTAGGCTTTTCGCCTTGCATGCGGGAAGATCCTTGATCGATCCCCGGCCGCGGACGATCTGGGTTTTTTTCTGCTGGGATTTTTTCCCTCTGTCCGGGTTGGCCCTGACAGGCAGGGTCGAGGTAGCCTGTCTCTTAAATGACCTTACAGTGTTGCAGGGGACGTAAAACTGGTAACCAAGGGTAACCAAGAAACTTAGTTTAACTCAACACACTTTTGTATATTTCGACACGATCCTTTTGTACTGTGTAAAAGACTTTGGATGTGTGCATTTCTTGTAAAGATTCTGAGTGAAGTGAATGTTTTTATTTTGTTTTCAAATAAATGTCATAACCTTCTAATCATAATTATCTCAGACTTCCTCAAGTATCTTACTTTGATCTACAAGTGCTGAATTCTTCAGATCAATTAATGCGAGCTTTGTTTAACAAAAGCTTCACATATGTGAAAACGCTGTGCAACCTGTAAATCTAAGTTTTATAATAAATTTCCATTTTTCTCTTCTTTCAATCAGCCAAAGACTGTCAACTTGGAGCTCTCTGCAAAGATATTGATCAGTGACATGGCAGACAATTTTGACCCATCAAAATTCAAAAGTAAGTACCAGTATGATTTCATTATTAGCCCAAGGTTTAATATTCTTTTGGTGACTCATCTTCTTTTTCTCGGGGTTCACTTTTACCCATTAGGTTTAGCCCAAACGGAATTTAAATTGTAAAATCAACCCTGCATTTGGCATAACAAAACCCTGTCCATGACTGAATCTCCTGGTTTTCCCCCTTTGATAGACTCCTCAATTATTGGTATTTGCCTAGACAAAATCCTTCACAGAACAGAAACATAACAAACGAGCAACCCTTTGTTCGGAGGATTTTTTTTACCTGTCACAAACACTCAGCCCTGATTTGAAAACGACTCTTATTTTATTGGCTCTAAATCAATGTGTTTCAATGTATACGCTTAATAGAGTGATATTGCTGCTTATTACAGTTATATGTTTCAATTCACCGTAAAATTTATAGATACTTGTTATCCTTTCTTCCATATCTGACTGACCATATCACCTGGTGTTTGTTTTTTCCAGCCAAAATTCGTCGTTTGTATGATATTGCCAACATCCTGACAAGCCTTGGTCTCATCAAGAAGGTCCATGTGACAGAAATCCGAGGACGTAAACCAGCATTTCAGTACATCGGCCCTGATGTGGACAACATACATGATGTTAATAGTGAGTGTATATCATGTTTTGATCATTTTGAATGAAGGATTGTCACTTGAGAAATTCAGTAAAAGAGAAACGACCCCTTTATGTCTTGCAAAGCCATTCTGTTTAGTTAAGTTTAAATTGTTTTTTGTTTAACACCCTATGCAACACTGTATGGTCATTTACGAGGCGGGATCTCCGTATTTTATGTCCGTCTCCAATAGGACAGGGGTCGGAGCCATGGAAACTCCTAAAAAAAAATCCTGGTGAACCTCCCCAGATTTGAATCTGGGGCCTCCTCATCTGTAGGCGGGCACACTAACTCTCTGCTGAAAAAAGCCTCTAGAATATTGGCATGAAATTTCGAGTGTCTTGAAAAGACATTTTACATGTTAGAGACTAGAAATGTTTTAATATTTTTGGTTATTTTCTATAGCCATGCTGTGCTGCATTATTACGTTTTCTTTTGATTCTTGCACATTCAAGTGTAGATATAGGTATAACTTTATGCGGGCTGGGTTTTTTTATTAAATGCGCTGGTCAGCTGGACAGTCATGAAAATCGATGGGCATTTATGATAATTTGTCTGCTAGTGCTAAGTATAAAATAGATATTCAATGTTTGTCAACACAGGTTGTACATTCTGACTGATAATTGACAGGATCGGGGGTATAAAATTATCGTGCAATTTTTTTTTCTTCGGTTAGGCAGGACCAAGGAAGCTCTGAACATGTCAGTTTACTAACATAGCGTTAAAATATACTTACCAAACTTATTCTTCTTTGATCTCCAGCATGTTGCAATGATGGCTGCCACCGACCTAGTTCTAGACATTCACTCTTGGATTGTGTGCGCAATGAAAATGGTGAGTTACCATCAGGCAATGTTTGATGTTCATTTGTTGTGTAGCTATTTTCCTTTCCATTAGGGGGCGTCGTTGGCCGAGAGGTTGTCCGCCTGCCTACAGATGAGGAGGTTCCTGGGAGGTTCACCAGGATTTTTTCGGAGTTTTCATGCACCACAAATTTAGAATCTAGGAATCTTATTCATCTACATGCACAGAATAGACACTGTCATTATGTAAATCGAAATCAAAGTTGTTTTTGTAAATAACTAGACAGTCTATGATTCAAACAAAAAATATTTCTTTAGGAAAGGGGTGCTTCAGTTAGCACCCCCGTTTTACTGCATTGATACAATTTATGTCACTTGGTTTCTCTTGCGAAAAAAAGCAATGCGCTGTAATTGAGGACTGATTTTTTCCCCATACATTCAATGATCTCACAGCTTTGACAGAGACATAAAACCTTCATGAATTAGATGGGAGTAGGAAAAAACCCATAACCCTTATAGCATCCAAGGTCAATGAGATGAGAAGGCATCATGTGCACAAACCCACCAAACCTCGTTTTCTTGTCCCCCAAGGCCAGATGATTTTTTAGAAAGTTTTATGCCATAATGTCTTTGTTTACTTAAAAAAAATTCATTGAATTATGTTATCATGAACTATTTGTGAGCAAAATTGTAGCAGGAATGCAGTTTAACCTGCTCAAACGACTACTTGTACAAATGGCTTTTCCATGGACTCCCTCAAATTACATTTGTTCTATATCATCCCTCTCTAAAAATGGTCTCTTTCCTTCATGAAATTGGGTGGTCGTCTTGGACTAGTTTGACTGTATACATTATGGCTTTTGTCCCATCATTTATTCTTAAGATGAATTATCAAAAACGCTTTTGTCTTATCCACAGTTCAGAGCATTGTAAATGGATTTCGCCCTATCAGGCCTGCTGGAACCTCATCTCTATTGGATGGAATGAAAGTTAGGAATGGTAGGAACTTTTAACCTTACCTTAGCCTTAAGTTGCATTTATCTCATAAAGTAAAACAGAAAAGAACCTGTAGAGGGATCCACCGGCACAAATCAGGCTTGAACAGCTATAACAGAAGTGATACTTAATAGTAAAGAACATGAAAAGACAGCTCAACTCACAGCTGGTATTGTTAATGCATGTTGAATTTTTAGCTTTGTGGTGACAGCAATATTTTGATGCCTTGGCTGTACTGTACCCTGTTATTTGCTTTAGCACACAAGTTTATTTTAGTTTTCAAATCTTTTCTTTAAAGTTGAAAAATAACTGACCCTGTTGTTGGTTGATATTGATGTTATGTTTCTTTTTCTTTTCTTTAGTTCAAAATTCAGTGTTTGTGTGCTCTTTGTAGTTGATTGATATTGTCATAGTTTTTTTCTTTTCTTTAGTTCAAAATTGAGTTTATGGGAGCTCTCTGTAGACTGGAATTGACCATTATCTCACTTACTAGGCCAATGTGGTATACATTTGACTATGTAACAGATGAGCTGATATCATTATGCCAGAGTAGTGGATCAGCTTATCCAAAAGCTTACAAGTAAATGTAAAGTAGAAAAGGGACCCGGACTTTACAAAATCTAAAAAAAAAATGTTACAAAATTCAACTTACTTGAGTGAAGTTTGGTAAATTCAGAATTTCTAAACTTGAGCTATTTCTTTCATTTTCAGATTTGCGGGTAAAGCTTCAGCAGCAGTCAAATGATGGGGCAGGCTCTTGCCTGAACCGTCATTCGTCTTTTGATGAAATTTGTAGGATAGCAGAGCGGGAGAGAAATGTGTTGATACGAGGCTCTACCTCTGTGCCCACTAGTCCTGTCAAGAAACTCAACTTTGATGGTAACTTGTGATTTCTTTGTGTTTCTGTTTCCTTTATTTGCTCTTTTATGTGTTTGTTTTTTGTTTGTTTTTTTTACTGCTTTTTTTTAAAGTTCATCATCCAGTTTTATCATTTGAATTGAAACATTGCCAAAACCCTGTTATAATGAAAGCTGCCACTTCTCTTTTTTATGAAAAATAGATACTGAACGTTTCATTCCTAAGCTTTTTAATTTCTGTTGCCTTTGACACCATGTGTCAACTTTACTAGGTGCTACATTTATCTCTTCCAATGTAAAAGCTTTTATTTTTAAATTTGCCTTTTTTGTTATACATGTATGATATATATATAGGGAGGTTTCTCCTAAAAAGACAAAAGCAGCTGATTTAAGATACTGGTGTCCATTACCACACTCGTATGTTATATTCCGATAACTTTCATTTTGTCTTTATTGTGATAATTGTGTCATCAAACATTCATAATCTCCTTGCTCTGTCGAGATTTCTAACGGTTGCGTGTTTCATTAACATCCTCAGAAGTCCCTGCACCAGAATCCAGACAGCCCAAGTTTGCTGTTCCTGCTATGGTGAAGCATTTCAGCTTTGATGATCGCCTGGTGAAAAGCGAAGGTGGTCAGCCAACTCCAAAAGCTGTGCACAACATTCCTGGGAAGATCATTCACCGTCCCCGGGCCATCCCTGCACAAACTCAGGCTAAAAACATTATCTTTTGCACCCCGACTCCCGGCACTCGGCCCAAGGAGACCATCATTGTCTCTAAGACTGGCGAGGTTCGCTCTGTGAGCAGCCAGGGAAGTCTGCAGCACACACCATTGTCGCAGGCAGAGGTCGACCAGGTGTTAGAGTCTCTGCGTATTGTGAAACCCACGGCTCAGAGGCAGATTCAGTTCAACAAACCGCCTGAGGAGGGCAGTACCTCTATCCTCAGCCGCAGTCTGCTCTCTCCTGACTACGACATGGCCACTCTGAATGAGACCAGTCCCATGCCGGGCACGACCTTCATCAACCGCACTCTGAAGCGTAACATGGTGGAGGTAGACCTGGGCAGACCCAATGAGAAGCGCATTAAATTGGACTTGCCGACCCCTCCGTCGGGCTCTGTGGCTCCTCCAAGTGTTACACCTGGATCTTCAGGGACGAAATTCAGCCTGAAGCGAGTGAACAGCATGCCACCCCCCACCTCTCTGGGCGTTTCCTGCAAGAATCTACCTCACATCATAGTGCACAGGCTGGCCCGGCCAGCTAGCGGAGAAGCCTCTCCAGCGGGGCAGCGCATCACTCTGCAGATGAGCAGTGAGGCGAGCTCTTCACACTACACTTCTCTCCTTGCGGATCGGCAGACTGTGCTCAAGCCTGGTACGGGTAGAATTGTCATAGAGAACGTCTCCACCGCCCCCATATCATCTTTAGTTAAAAATACCCCCAACAGTAGCTCCACTCCAATACCTATCAGGATCATTGCCAACCCTCATGCCGCTGTTCCGTCTTTATCCCCTTCTCTGGTATCCAGCCAGCCCTCACCCACCCCTCTTGAAGCATTCACCCCTCCCCTCACCCCTAACAGTTGTATCACCGTGCCTGCTTGCGGCACCGCTGCCCTCAGCACGTGCGCTGGGTTGGTGTCTATGTCCACCCCGCATGCCCCGGTCAGCCTGAGGAAGGTGTTGACCACCATGCCTAGTCCCGCCTCCACCAGGCTGCCCTCACACAGTAGCTCCTCCTCCCCATTCAAAGTAGTGGTGCCCTCATCGGGGTCAAAGCAGCCGGCGGCCACCTATCTCCTCAAGGTGCCCCCGCCGGGTAAGCTCAGCAAAACTGCCTCCATGTAGTGAGGGTACTCAATACCTCATTTGTAGGTCCTACGTGCAATTGAATTCATCAAAGTCATCCATATGAGTATACCATCTCAGTTACTACCGGTACTCAAGATTTGAAGCCTGTTCTGTTACAGAGCAGTGTAGTACAGATATATATTATATACATGGGTATTTGCTATGTTGTTTTCCGAAGGTTGTTTTAAATGCTTTATAATTTCATGTCAACATTCAACATAAATTATTGTAACTAGTCCCCTTTTGTTTTTAACTCTTCCCCCCCTCCTCCAGACTTTTGTTTATAATGTCTTCTTTCTTTCTATAGTGCCATGAATTCGTCTTGATTGGGTTTAGTTGATTGTATACTCTGCGTCTTGATTTTATTTCTCAATCCAACTCCCATTCTATTTGCATTTTACTACCGGTACATGATGTACTAAGAGCATGTTTCTACTGCTTGCAGTATTATAATTTAACTGTTGTAGTACTTTCAACTTTTCCATTTTATCTCCTATTGAGATAAGAGATATCCCTGTTTGGTTTGAGTTTTGTCGAGAATATGGCACGCTAGAGCTGTGATCAGCTTTGTTGCATAACTTTGTTACCCATGACACTTTCAAGAGATCTCTGTGTTTAGGGACATCGGACTATCAGACCTATTCTCTGCCCTCATGAGGCCAAGCACAAAAATATCAAATGATCGGATATAATGTGAAATAAGTCTTGTCTCCGCCAATGGTTGTATTGGAGTAAGAATTTTTTCAGGAATAGTTGAACACAGCTGAATGGATTTAGTTTCTATGAGCCATTGCTCAAGTTATTTTGGTTCAAAAATAGTTTTGGCTTCATAAAGCCACACCTATGTCACTGAAGGGATAATTAGAGGTTTTGACATTTACAATTTCAAGTTTCATCTCTTGAGATTCAACTTCGTGTTCCACAGTACATGTATTAGAAATTATTCCCTTTCTTCAGGTTTTGAAGCGAGATTTTGCTACCCATGTGAAATGTAATACAATTTAGGTACTGATACTCAAGTCCTATCACATTTGCTGTTAACGTCTTTTAACTCGACATTCGGCTTAAGTTGACACGATTTGGAATTTCCAACTTTTTCTTTAAGTGCATCGACATCCCTTAACTCGACTTTCTCTTTACTCGACATGATTTCAATAGTCTCAGAAATGTTGACTTATGCAGGTTCTATTGTACATTCATATGTACACATGTAAAAGTTATCTCTAACAAATTGCTCATCAGTTATAGTAGTACAGCCAGAGCTTTAAATCATTAATTTCTTCACTCTAAAAGCCTAGTGCTCTGAGGAGCCGGGGATGAATTGGAATACTCGAGTCATATTTATTCAATACTAATGTTCCACAATGATTGCCCATGTGGGCTTACCAGATTATTTTAATTTATTCTTCCGCTTGTGTGTGTGTGTGTGTGATTTAGATTGTTGGTTGAATCTTCAAGGATATGTGTACATATGTCCATTTTGTGTTGAAAGATTATCTTTTTTTTGGTCCAAAAAAGAACTTCAATTCTCACAGCAAACAGTTACGGCAGGTACATTAATGCATGGCAACATCAATATATATTATATGTACAAAGTGCTCAAGTCATGATCACAATACAGTAGTAGAAGTGCAAGTATAAAGCATTAATGTGTCACTGCAGTGCAATAAAAGACTAAAAAATGTGACCCTGGTGGCAGTGGGTTCTGTCACATTCTCTTTTCATCACTTACTCTAGAATGGGCAAAATCTCCAGCAGTAATGAGAATACTTTCGGGGTTATGAAATTTTTAAAACATAATGATTACAGTCTTTACCGCATTTAATAATTTCTTGTTAGACGGAAGTTATGAAATAGGAACCAACTTTTCATAAATTCCCTTCAAAAAGCTCAGTATTGGTTTTTTTTGTTAAAAGATGAGCTTTGTTGGTAGGTCTGATTTTACTTTTTATGATATGGAGTTGAAAAGACTTTGCTTTTCCTGTCTTTTGATTTTATTATCCTGTCAGTTCTAAAGTGGCAAAGTGGATGTTATAATTGCTTTTTCTCCCTATATTGATGACCCCATTACATCTGCTCCAGTTTATGTTATCAAAACTCAGACATCCTCATCATCTTTGGCGATATTCTTTCATGATTGCTTTTATCATCTCTGGAAATAAAAGTATTGTTTTTTATTTTTTATGAAAAATTTTAGCCTCTGAGAGGTTTGAGTGATCCATGTGCTCTTAGTTTTACCATTTGTTTGTGAAATCTCTTCTCTGTTTTAAGAAGTGCGTTTTGAAATATATTACTCTCAAATTCATACTTTAAACGTCAGATTTTATCATGGCTGCAAATGCTTTCTTTTTCTCTATAAAGTTTGGTGTCCATTCAGCCATTGTGATGTCAATATATTATCAGGTTGTTAAGCCGCGTCATTGTTCTGTGGAACTTGTGATTGTCACTGATATTGTACTAGCACAAAATGGCAATTATTGACGCCCTGATCTCAGCTCATAGTCTGGTCATTTTCTTCTTTCATGTGAGAGTGGCATTATAAGAAAGTAGCATTTTTCTTATTAGGGATGAGTGTCCTTGGTAATTTACTGGGACAATCACAGGAACTAAACATCCATTTTATTTTTTGCTTTCAATTTCAATGTTGCAAAAAGCTGTTTTGAATACCATTGCTTTCATCGAACTGAACCGGTACTCATTTCACATGAAATGTTGTTAATGATGGTAAATAATAGATTACATTTTTTGTTATTGTGCATCAGAGTACGAATGAACTAAGTGAAAATTACTTGAACTGGGTAGCGATATATTGGGAGGTTTCCATTGAATTAAAATCATTATTTACTTTTTTAATTTGATCAAACAAGTTTGTGTCATACTCCCATTAACCTCTGAAGTAGTTTTCTTATTTCCTTTCCCAATAATTTCCAAGCACACTTTTGGATTGTCAATCCACACTGTTGGGTACTCCAAAACTAAAGCTTGATCCATTTCATAACACTTGCGGGTACATGATGTATTGCTCTTGACATTTTCTCAATCTCAGTGAACTGCTACTACACATGAACATGTACTTCAACTTCTACATGTGTACAAATACTTTAATAATCTCAGACAATTGTTACTTCTGCACCTCTGTACCAGGTACTTCTCTTTTTGCACATCTCCGAACAGTGTTCATTACCCTTCTCTGCTTCCAGACTTTGTGTACTCCGCCAGCCACTGGTGAAATATATTGACCGTTTCACACATACCATATGAAAATAATGTTATGTCCCCTCCATCCTACCCTTGACAAATTTCTAAACCAAAAGTGACTGATGAATCATATCATTGGCTTGTCTTCTGATTCCCAATCTCATGCTTGTTGTTTGTACATTTGTCCTTGCTGTACACATGGCTACTTGCTCACTGCTGATGCTCTTAAAGTCACACAGTATTTTTACATTGTATACAGTGAAGGGTGTAGATTTGTCCATTCAGTTTCTCCCAAGTTTTATTCAGATCTCTGTAGTTTGTGCTGTTTTAGAAGCCCTAACATAATTTCACCTAGTAGTCGTGTTTGGGTATTATTTTTTACATTGTAACCTGTTGTAGACCTTCCTTCTGTGATGAAGGCAAAGTTGTTTATTTTACAGTAGGTGTTTAGTGTAGCAATTCTCAAAACATAGCAGGACAGACTCATATTCTCTTTGTTGATCCTAGTTTTTCTAACATGACCAAAAATGGCAGTGTGAACTGAAAGCAAGTGTTGATTGTAGCAGAATGTAAATGTTTGCAGTATCAATGCAGTAGTTCTTTGTACATGTTGACTTTCAATATCAATCAAATGCGGATTTCACAATGTCAGAGTTGTCAAATCTCTGAGATGGGACGTTTTACATTACCATGTACATCATGTATTACAAATGCTGAACATCACCATCAAACCCAGGGGTTAAGCTGTGTGCCATCTCTGCTCAAATTATTAGCATTGTGTCGTATTTGCAGGGGGTCATTGCGTGTACATTATCAGTTCAGATGTGTACACATTATACGTATGTGGTTCGTGATGCATTGTTAGTAATGTTAGGATTTCCCCACCAGCTGGTATTTGTGCAACTCCGGTGCCGGATAAATGGCAACATCTAACAACATGGTCACTCTTTACGTGTATTATTTTCATAAAGTTCATCAAGAACTTGCTGCAGAGACAAAGTGATCATCACTGTACACATGATATGTATCTCCAAAGGAAACCTTTCAATCTTCAATCTTGCAACACATTCTACCTTTGTGTAAGCACCAGTACAGTATTAATTGTGAATAAAAACCGTCATCTTTACAACAATCACAATCCTCAAACATCAAAGGAAAATTCACATTTATGTACAAGTATACTTGTAGATTTCTAATTTTACCTCCAGTTAGTGCCACACATCACATATCATATGACGACATGTCTCCATCGGTCATTCATCAACTACAATACCTGTGTTTTTAAGTGGAAGAAATAGTTTGAGTAGGGTGCATGAGATATTTGAGAAATTCCATTTTCTTGCTTGGAATGTCATGTTTTTCTTGTGATGGGAGACTGAACCTGCTGGTCTGCCAAAGCTGTTGGTTGTGTGGTGTTGGTTGTTTTTTTTATTTTTATTTTATGCTCACATTTGTTTTAAAAAAGTCTTATTCTCTGAATGCATTGTGGCCTGAGCATTCAATTTAAATCAAATGTGGAAGTGGAACATGTACACTTATCAGTTCCATAGCATGAAATCTTTCTGATCGTTTGGTTTGCTTATGGATGTTAGATCTTTCAAGGCTTGGATGGGCTGTAACAGTTACAGTTGTTACACGAACAATGTGGGTTTTTTTTTGTCCCACAAGTTTGAAAATGCATCAGAAACATTTGTGTATGTTGTGCTTCTGTGAATGTTGACCGTGGTGTGTTTACGTGTACATGTGTCAGAGATGGCCATTCTCGAAATTTTTCTTGTGGTCCGGTTTTTTGTTTTCAAAGACCGAAAAAATCTGTAGATTTGTTTTTTATTTTTATTTTTATGTCCATGAAGATAGAAACCAAGCCCAAGGGCTGTAGTAGCTCAGGATTTTCATGGAGAGTTTGGCCATCCCTGATGTATGAACTGGTAGCACGTATAAAAATGTACATTGTATGTGTATGTGCTTGAAAAAAAATTGCTTTTTAAAATATTTATGGATGGTAAAATTTCATCTACCGAGTACTCTGTCGCTGGTCTGGCTTTGCACTTCTCTGCCAAATGTTTGAAGTTGTTGCTTGAGAATATATGTACGCTACTTGTGTAGAGTGTATGATAACATATGATATGGATTTGAATATAATATGAAGCTTGTCATCACTGGCCTGTTTATGTCATCAATCTGACAATGCAGCAGGTACTGGTAGCCAATTAAAACAGGAATTCAGCTCAGAGGTCAAGAGATCAGAGGTGTGTGGTCATTTGTACGTAAATCACACACAGTGAGTAACAATGTACATGTACTATGCAGTCAAAACCTGATACATACAATATATATTATATAAGAAGGATTGTGGGCTACAGACCTCATAAAAAATAATCCCATTTTAAAAAAAATAGATCATAATAAATTTTTTGCTCTTCTTTATTTTCCCCCTTCGGATAGGCCCATGAGAATATGACAGTGTTAACTGAATATGTTTTGCACTGGTCACACAATCCATGTAATAATAGAAATGTTGTAAGATGTTCAAAGGGAACAGGCAAAAAACAAGAGGATTTTAAACATCCTTCTTGTTATAAGGTATACTGTCATATAGGCCTGTTTTGTTTTCTTTTGACTGTATTATTAAGGTACATGTATGTCCACCTCTCTTTTTTAAGTCTGACCAAATTCATCTCCTTCTCACTGGCTGCTCGTTGCAACCTGCTGTTTGTTTGATTGTTGAGGTTTGCAGGTCTGTGGGAATAAGACGTTCCACATTTCATTTCATTCCTTGATGGATGAATAAACATGAGTCGGATGAATGCAGTTCACTGGAATATTTGCATGTGCACAGATTATGTATGTGTATGTTAATTTATGGGAGAAGGCTGGTTCTTAATAAAGATAAGTCAAAGAATGAACATCTATTTTGTGTTTTGTTTGTTACAGCATGTGAATTTTTTAAATTCTAATCAGAGATACAAATCGACCTACCGGCGCTGTGGTGTAATGGTTAGGCTCTTCGCCTTGCATGCAGGAAGACCCTGGATTGATCCCCGGTCGCGGACAATCTGGGTTTTTTTCTGCTGGGATATTATCCCTCTCAGTCCGGGTTGGCCCTGACAGGCAGGGTCGAAGTAGCCCGTCTCTTAAATGACCTCACAGTGTTGCAGGGGACGTAAAACTGGTAACCAAACCAAACAAATCGACCTATCTCAATTCTATGTGATTCAGCAGTTTACATGCAGGACAGAATTACTGAATTTCATGATTTTTTTCCCTTCACAGGGTGGCACTTCTGATCAAAGGCCACAAATAAGGCGCCTTTGCAAGTGGTTGTTGCTCTTTCTTGTGTGATCTGCTCCTCCTTTTCATTTTCTTACTATTGTCCTAATCTATTTCCTGGTACTAAAATGACCGAACAGTGTCGAGAGTACCATGAAAAACTTCCAACAAAAAGGTGGTCAATCTCCTGCCTCAGAACCCAGCAGTGAGCAGCCTGCTCAATATCAGTGGCCATGGCGTCGAGCACAGTCCGGGGAAATCTGCACTGATAAAAGCAGACAACTGGAATAAGAAGATGCACAAACATCAAAGTATTGTGTCGGCGCCGAAATGACCTTACAGTACCAATGGAGCCGTGAAACCCCAATCAAACATAACCGGCGCTGTGGTGTAAGTGTTTGTAATTTATTCCATTACATCATACATGTACATATGATGTACCCATACTTTTTCAGAGTCTGGTGTACTGTTTAAGGCTCTTCGAGTTCGATTCCTAAGTGGGGATGAGCATCTGCATCTTTCTGTTCGGATCTGGGTTGGTCCTGACAGGCAGGGTCGAAGTAGACTAATTGTCTTTATGATAATTACTATGATCTTACACAGTATTGCAAGGCGCTTCAAACTGAAAACCAGAACAGACTTAAGAAGCGCGTACTGTGTAGGCCTACATTATGACAATTCAGAATTGCTGCGTTTTTAACAATTCTTTTGGTTGCCAGTTTTACGAGCCCTATAACACTGTAAGGTCACAGACGGGGCTACTTCGACCCTGTCGGTCAGGACCAACCCGGGCTGAGCAGAAAACAACAACAGATCCCTCAGGATCGAACTCAGGTCTTCCATATATAATGGCAGATGAAGAGCCTAACCATTACACTACGGCGCTGGTTTTCATAGATAACTACATGATACATAACATAGGCTTAATAATAATCCCATTGGATAATTTCATTTCCGAGAGAACCTACCTTTTGTCAAAGTAGTCCGGCTTTAATTAAAATAAACTTTAACATAAACTTAAGTGTGACAAGGGACGTAAAACCAAAATGAATCTAAGTGGTCCATTGATTTCATTTGCGTTTTATAAACGTAAGTCTGAGGTTATGTTCTTCGTCTATGCCTATAATTAGTAAAACTTCTATAATGAAGCAGAGGACAGGATTCGATTCCCGAGTTGGGATGAGCAACCTAGGCTCATCTCTCTGTGAGGATCGGTCGCTCTCAGCCCAGATTGGCCCTGACAGCAGTGCCGAAGTAGTCCGTCTCTTAAAAGACCTTATAGTGTTGCGAGGAACGTAAAACTAAAGGGGGGTCTACGGCCGAACGATAAAGCGCCGGCCTAAATTGAGGAGGTCCGACCTCCTAAATTAAATTACCTTTCAGTGTTGTAAGTGGCGTTGCACCAAAACAAAAAACCCAAACAAATAAAACTAAAACTAAACCAAACGGTAGTTGACTATGAGTTAGTCTCGTCTGCCAACAAAGACGTTGTTTTTGCCTCGCTTCCAAGCCATGTAGGTATCTGGAGAAACGAATAGGTTGACCTTTTGGCCGTTCCCCACTCCCTCCTGCCTGATTCAAAGACAGGAGAGGTGAGAGAACATACGAAATCATCAAGGTACCTTCTTGGTATTACAATACTAGTGCAATAATATTTAGCCTACATTAATCATAGGCCTATCCTATAATATGAAGTCATCTTGCTAAGCTTTGCACTGTTCTGTGGCCAAAGATTTGCAACCTTTCCTATAAGAATTTTGAAAGAGTTAGCCTCTATGTTTTTATTTGATTTAGGTTGCGCTCCTCTCGTAATATTTTACAGCCATTTTAGAGGCGGGGCAATATCGTCATGGTGCTTCCAATATGGCTTAACTCAATTTTTTTTTTTTCATTTCTGAAATAATGGGGGAAAAACTTATTTGGCCCGTCTCTGTTACAAGAAAAAACATTATGGAAATATTAAATTTTAGCAAATGGCCCAGCATCTCTGAACAAATGTAACACGAAGTTGCACTATGACATGGGGAATTACGTATTGGCATTGGGCTTATTCCACAATGGACTAAGTCGGACTTGGGCCATTACGGAAGCGGAAGCACCATGACGATATATTATTACATGTATTATTATACCCTGTTTGTCGGGGCCAGCTCGGGTTGAGAAGACACAACATCCCATAAGAGTAGAAACAAGAGACACACATCCTTCCAACATGGGGACCGAACTCCCGTCCTCTGCGTGATAGTGAAAGAGCATAATCAGTAGGCCTACACTACACCATGGAAATCCATCTTTATCTCCCCCCCCACCCCCCAATCGGCCAGCTCCCCGCTCCCCTCCACCAGTTAGCTAGATCTACATGGCATCATGCCAATATTCAATGTCCCAAGAAGTTAGTGCTGTAACTGACGAATCTTGTAAAGACTGTTTGGCCAATGAACTGAACCCAAACCTGTACCAGTAACAGCCTGGAACTTTTGGGTCTTGATATACATGTAGGCTACGTGTAGGCCTATATGGCAATGGGAAGATCTAAAGGCTACATGTTTAACTACAAATAGATGAAGAAAACGAGATAAATAAAAAAAAAAGCCTGTATACTTTCATAATACATGTCGAACGCTTCGTCTTGTGTCGAATGGAAAAACTTTTTCAAAGTGGGACACACCCATGTACATGTAGCTGTAGGCCTATCTAACTGGCTCCATGGATGGGCGTAGACCTGCTCATTTTGGGGCCTTGGATCCTTTGGTGCCAGAAAAGAAAACGACTACTTCTTTCCAACGCGATATAATGACATGACGTACTATTGTATTGCATCTTTGTGCTGTATGTGTGTGTGTGTGCGTGCGTGTGGTTAGGGGGCATACCAATTTACCCGGATCCTCAGAAGTCCATTTCTTAGACCAGAACAAGAAAACCACACACTTACACACACACTGACACACACACACACACACACAGACACACACACACACACACACACAAACACACGCACACACTTTCCCCAACAAAGGAACAAAGAAGTAAAAAAGCAAAATCAGTGTCCGTGGTAAATTAACCCTCACACCGACCAAACTCTTTCTTCATCCCCTAATCTTTCTCCATCTCGCCAACTTCACTGGTCACTACTGGTCAGTGGCCTCTGTGTGTCCGTCAGGTAGGGAGATGGGAGGATCCCAGTCTCGTCATAACCACGCAAAATGACGCAATAGCCAACAGCTGTGAGGGGAACCTGACTCCACCCTATCAGCTGTTCTCTACCCCCGGGAGAAGTTTGGGGCCCTGAACATGTATAGCAAACTTTTTTATTTGACCAATCGAAGAAGTAAACTTGTTTCCGCTGATTGATGGCAGGTTGCATGTGAGTGTGAAAGAAAAACAGACCGGAGGGCGTGACTGGTCAGTTCGTTACGACTAATTCAGTGCGTTACCGGAACCAGTCAATGGATTTTGCCGCGGTTTTCTCAGCTTGATCGCGGGTTTTTCTTTCTTTCTTGCCCTTTTTCTTGTTTTTATCGTGAAAGACTTAAACTTCCAAGAAAAAAAGGTGAAAAACAATGTGATTTTAACTTGCTACATTCTCTCTCGAGGTGGGAGAATGTAGCCTACTACATGGCCACTACTGCCCTTTCTTTTCCTGTCAATCTTCGCTTCTTTCAACAGCGACCTACTATTGCTATTTTCCTGATAACATTAAAACAACAACACACACGAAAAAGCAACAACAACACACACGAAAAAACAACAATAACCCAACACCACCACCAACAACAAAAAGATAAAGATCCACCCGTCTTCTAATCTCAACTAAGAAGTTAGTTTTTCATCCATTCATTAACCACATAAACACCTCCTTTGGCTGTTCTCGACAATTTTAATGTCAGTGTCAGTCCTGCGGCAATGGTGATTAAGTTTAAGTCATTCTATTCCACAGGGCAAAATACAAATTAAAGCCAGAGCAAAATTCATGCAAATGCTGGACATCTTGTTCGGACAACCTGTTGCCAAGCGCCCAAATTATGTCCATTCAATGCTTGGACACTGTGCATGGAAGAAAAGGATATCAGATGGCTAGGATGGTAATACCTTGACCACTGAGTACTGACCAGCGTTTGGATTTGCTTGACACTCAAAATCCACCCCCATTTTCAGTCTTTTATAGAATGCCTTCATCTGACACAGAATCAAATGGTGGGTAGCAGGTTGTTGGTGTCGTTTGCTCATAGCAGAATAGTAATAGGCCCAAATGTAGCCTATTTATTATGTTTCAGTAATGGTATGCTGGGGAGAAAAACACAACTAACCAAACTACATGTACCTGGAGCTGGTGGTCATTGTAATCTAATGCTTTCTTTGCAGGGGTCGTAACACTGAAATGATGTGTTTTGGCATTTATCTGGTCATAATGTATGCTAATCCGGTGGATTCAGGGTTGGTAATAGTGGTCTTTGTGGCTATAGCATTGAAATGGATTAACGTGTTGGCTCTATTTTTGCAACACGTTTGTGAGGGTGTGTTTGTGTCTGTGTGTGTGTGTGTGTGTGTGTGTGTGTGTGTGTGTGTGTGTGTGTGTGTGTGCATGTGTGTGGAGAGTG
>JAUKPP010256418.1:0-12213 GCA_032273245.1 Phyllaplysia taylori
ACTCTCCCCCCTCCCCTGACAAAAAAGATGTAAAATTATATTTGAACAGCCCCAAATTAAGGAATCCTTTATTGATTCTCAGGGCTGTCACTTTACATGCGCTAGATCGCAAATCATGCAACCTGGTCATGGGCTCTTTTATCATTGGCTTTTTCTTAACATGAATGGCATTTATATTTCAAGTCTTAAACAGGATTGTGTTGATGAAAATAGAGATGCTTCTTTTAGATATCCTTTACTTTTGAAAATATGGAAAGTCTGAGTAAATATGCAAAGGAGCTGTTACAATTACTTTCTGAGATACTTCCATCTCATGCATTTTCTCACATGTTTGTCTTCGTTTTTGTCAAGGTGGTGCAGCCAGTTGTGATCTACCAAGCAGAAGGGGAGGAGCTTAAGCAGAGGCTTTTCACATCCGCCAAGGACAATAGTTTTGAAGTGTCAGGATTCTTGACCAAAAAGAGGGTGCACATTACCGGAAAGTGAGTGTGTCAGCAGTTGAGGGGGAGGGGGGAGAGAAAGGGGTGGGAGAGGGGGCAGAATGTGCATTTATACATGACAAATTATCATAGTAATAGTAAAAAAAACAGTCATAACCATACCGATAGCGCGCATTTGAGCGGAGCGTGCATTCATTCGGCATGTGTTTAGGCAGAGATTACTGTACATGTCATGACAGTTTTAAGAAATGCCATCGTACCTGAATGACAGAACTTAGCCTGTCAATAACTCTTTACTGTTTACTGTTACTTGCTGTAAAGAGAAGACCACTATTAAGTAGGAGGCCCCACAATTTTGCTTTTGGATAAAAGAAAGCCTAAGCTGGCTAATATTGAAAAGTGATTGTTATGGTATTGAAAAGTGATTGTTTAGTGTTGAAGTGATTGTTATGGTATTGAAAAGTGATTGTTATGGTATTGAAAAGTGATTGTTAGTGTTAGTAGTGTTGAAGTGATTGTTTTGGTATTGAAAAGTGATTGTTAGTGCTGAACTGATTGTTATAGAAATTGGTGGTTGTGTCAGTTTTGGCCATGCAGTATTCTTGTCTTTGTTCTCATAGATTGCTGGACAGTTTTGTGGAATGTGGCTCAAACTTACAGCTGAAGCTCATCATCACAAACCCATCCAAATACAAACTCACTGGATTTTGTATCAAGGTATATTAAACTATTTTCTCTTTCGTTCACTTAGAATTAAAGGACCTAAATCACATGATAAATTTATTTCTTCCATTCGCTGCATTTTGTTTTGAGAAAAATTAAGTTACAGTAGAACGCACATATCTCGACATTCGGCTTAACTTAAGTCGACATGATTTGGAATTCCCCACTTTTTCTTTTTTTACTCAATCAACATCCCTTAAGTCGACTTACTCTTTACTCAATGTGATTTCAATAGTCCTAGCAATGTCGACTTTTGCGGGTTCAACTGTAACTAGGTCCAATTTGTTGGAAAGTTTATGGGAAAAGGCATCTACATGCCTCTTTTAGTCCACCACATTACTTACTCATTTGTAATTTATTCTTGTATTTAATCAATTGTAGGTTGTACATTATATCTACTTTTGGGGATTTCATTTCATCCAGCTGATCCGCCACTTGTCTCTTGATATGAATGACGTGCCAGCAAGCACCAAAACATCAGAGAGTATGCAGTTCATCAATGGTGCCTTCCACATAGCGCCTGAGGGTGGACTGCATGTTGTGCGTTCAGCCTCTGGAAATTCTGACACAATCATGCTTGGGAGGTAAGTACAATACAACTGTAATAGTAGTTTTGCTTTACCTACAGTGGAACTTCCCAATAACAACAAAGCTTGGGACCGTGAAATTATGACGTTATTCAGAAATGTCATTGCTAGGAAGTCTCCAAGATGGCGGACATTGGGGTGGGGTAAGTCCGTCAATGAAACAATGTGTTGTGCTGGTTGTCTCCCGCGAGTCAATGATATGTTAAAATGTGTTTTCCGGGTGCATATTTCATTATTATTATGATTGTAATTGTATTGCTATAATGCCATTTCCCTCTGTAGTTTATCCGGGCTTGGGACCGGCATGAAGGCAGCTGAATTGCTAACAAAGGAGTAAACGTCAACAGTTGCAACCTCGTTGTCGTTATGCAGAGGTTTTACTAGAATGTATGTTGCAATTTAGACGCTTTTATTACTAATGTTATGTAGTAAAAAAATCAGGACCATAGGCCGATGTCCTTATCAAGGGAATGTCGCTATTCAGAGAAGTCGTTATCAGGAAGTTCCACTGTAGTACAGTTGAGTTCATTTCAGTTGATCTCGCTCAAATTGATTTTCTAAGTCAATCTATTTCTCGAGTCACAGCCCACCTTCTTTGGTTTAGTCATGGTTTATGCTCCTTATAACACTGTATGGTCATTTTAGGGGCGGGCTTCTTCGACCTGGCTGCCAGGGCCAACCTGTGCTGAGAGGGACTCAACATTCCAGTGGGGAGCTGGGAACACTAGTCCATCCTCACACAATAGGCAAAAAGCCTGGCCTTTTGTTAAACCCATTTAACTCAATTGAATTTGTTGTAAATTAAGTTGGCCCTTTTCTCAAGTCCCAGCCAATCTTTTTTGCTTTTATAGAACCGTTACATTGAACTTAGGATGAGTTGGGTTTTTATTCCCCCACGGTGTCTCAATGACATTATTAACATCAACTCAAAAGTAAATGACTGCACTGTACTCCATGGCTGAGTCATGTGTCTTTGCTTTTGTGTGTTTTAGTTTGTGTTAATTTTTATTTTTGGTCATCCCTATTACTATTACACATTTCGTATTGTTTCATGTCAGAGTGTAATTTTCTACTAGATCTTTTTTCTTCAGCATTTCTACTCAGCTAAAATATGGGCTTCAGAATGCTAAGTGGATGGTTAGCAAGTGCTCAGCTATGTTATAATATTCAAGGCCTTTCACAACCTGACAGAAATTAGACAGGTTTCATGAGAATATCTTATGTTTGATTTTAGTAGTGAGATCATTTTCTGAGCTCTGTGAACTTACACTTGGCTTCTCTAGCGGAGGTTTGGACAAAATGCAGATGCCACTCACCGAGAATCTTCCAGAAGGCCTTGTTGATGTCCCACCTTCAGTGAGAGGAAAACATGTCAAGGTGATGCTGAAATATTATTGTTGAAATCACATATGGTAGAACCCTCATAAGTCGACATTGGTAGGACTATTGAAATCACATCAAGTAATGAGAGAGTTGACTAAGGGATGTCGATGTTGTAAATAAAAAAAAAGTTGAGAATTCCAAATCATGGCGACTTAAAATAAGCTGAATGTCGAGTAAACAGATGTCGAGATATGACGATTCTATTGTATTGTCGTTACCAACATTTTATTATATTGAGGTTCAAAGTTTTTCTTGGATACAGCTAACATTCTGAATGTGTTTTTACATGAAGAGCTTCATTTTGAAAACAATTTTTCTCAATACCATAGAACCATCATATCTCGACATCTGTTAACGTGACATTCAGCTTAAGGCAACATGATTTGGAATTCCCAACTTTTTCTTTTTTTACTTCATTGACCTCCCTTAAGTGGACTTTTTCTTTACCCGATGTGATTTCAATAGTTCCAGCTATGTCAACTTATGCGGGTTCAACTATATGTTGATTTGAGAGTAGAAAATGAGAAACTCCATTTGTTAGGCGACCTTAGCTTGAAGTGTGCTTGTCAAATTTAAGCTTGGAGCTTTGATCAATGCTAATGGGCTATTTTGAATCTAGCAAACTCAGTTTAAGTATTGCAATGTTTTTTGTTCAGAAAATTGAATTCTAACCCTGTCTGGCACAGGCTTCTTCCACTCTATATTCCATGCTCATGTTGTCTGTATGACTTAGGACTTGTCAAAGAACAAAAAAGTAAATTCACCTGATAAGTGCCTTGTGGTGCCCTTGAGAAAAATTAAGGCTGGTGAGCACAGAGTGTCGGCTGACAGATCATATAATTGGTATGCGTTTGATGCTAGGGCCTAAATAATATGAGTGACATTGCCTCTTCTTCTTTACATCTATGGAGTGGTTGACCTGAACTTCAAATGAAATGATAGTTTTTTTCTCTCCCCTCACGAGATCAGCTCATCCTTTGTCAACTATGTATTAACTTTTTTTGTTACTTTGTCCTTTTGTTAAAATTCCACAGATTTTTTTTTTTAATTTTCTGCTGACAAAAAATGTATTTGAAAATCATCAATTTCTTAAAAATAATTGTGAAATCCTTCATTTGCATTTTTTCTGTTCTATTTTTGTTTGTTTTATAAATGTCATTATGTATCCTTTTGCCGTTTACAGAACCAGTATGGAGTGGAAATTTCAGTCAGCTTCAGCAATAATCACACAGAGACCTTTACTTTACCTATCTCAGGAGTCCTCCCCAGGACAAACAAACACGTAAGTGACTGTCACTTTCAGCAATAATCACACACAGACCTTTACTTTACCTATCTCAGGAGTCCTCCCCAGGACAAACAAACACGTAAGTGACTGTCGCCTTCAGCAATAATCACACAGAGACCTTTACTTTACCTACAGGACAAACAAACATGTAAGTGACTGTCACTTTCAGCAATAATCACACAGAAACCTTTACTTAACGTATCTCAGGAGTCCTCCCCAGGACAAACAAACACGTAAGTGACTGTCACTTTCAGCTAAATCACACAGAGACCTTTACTTTACCTATCTCAGGAGTCCTACCGAGGACAAACAAACAGGCAAATGACTGTCACTTTCAGCAATAATCACACAGAGACCTTTACTTTACCTATCTCAGGAGTCCTACCCAGGACAAACAAACATGTAAGTGACTGTCGCCTTCTGTCTTGGTTTGTGTACATGTTGATGGGGGGTTCTCGTGGTTTTAGAGGTAGTGGTGTCTGCCTCTCATGCCAATGCTCGTGGGTTCAAACCGGGGCAGCACAGGCATGTTATCCCCAATAAATTTCTTATCTTCTTCCCCTCTATAACTGACAGATTGTATGTGTTGACCATCTCGAATCTCAGCCATGTCAATGAAAGCAATAGTGTAAAATGTGTTTGTGTATGTTTTCTTTATGTTAAATGAAACACAGATTTATTACGCTATTATGTTGTTTTTTGGACGTACGCCTCTTGTACTTGTAACATTGTAAAGTCAATTTTAAGAGAAGGGTAACTTTGATCATGGCTCTTGGGGCCATTCCAGCTGAATAGGACACTGCAAACCAGGCTGAGGTGATGATACTGGGTTAAGATAATGTTCTCAACATGAGACTCAAACTTCCATCTTCTGCAATCAAGGCAAAGAGCCTTATCATTACACCATGAATTAGTAGTTATTTATTGTTAAAAAAAGGATTTATGCGTAGGTTGATCCATGGTTATATTATTATATTGCTCTTTGATTTGCAATGACCTTTACCCCATCCCACAAATCCCCTCAATAAAAAGGAGGTAGGCTTACTGAATAGAGATTCTGGAAATCATTGTTTAGGCATTACTCAATGAACAGAAACAAATATCTCTATAAGTGGATGTAATAATCAAGATCACCATTGTTGAACAAATTTTTTCCAAAACTTGCTGTCTGCAGCAACAATCAAGATCGCCATTACTGACCACGTGGGGGAGTTTTTCCAAAACTCGCCATCTTCTGCAAATAGGCCTACCCAGTTTTGGAAAAACTCACATTTTAAACCTCAATATCTTTCGTATTTATAAACCTGGATTTTTTGTTAATAGCCCCATAGGAAACTTTTATTTAGCAGATTTTTTTAAATTAAAAAAACAATCAGGATATTTTATTAAGTTTCCAAGAAAAGAAAAATGTTGATTTTCTCAGACGCTCCTAGAATGCAAATACCGAATTTTGGAAAAAATGCTCTTCATATGTGTTGTACATATATATGCAATTTATTATTACCAATATTTTTATTGTTGTCATTATAGAAATGCTCTAAAGTCTTTTCCCTTTCGTCAGTGGTCAAGATGGACTGCCCCAGACTGGACGTTTCATTGTGAGGTCAAGCTATCTTCCTGTATATTCTCTGTGACAGAACAGTTGTTACGTACGTCGATCAAACTCTTTTAACCTTAATATGTTTTAAGTATCCGACACCACAATCAATGTTTATTTCATTGCAAGTTTCTTAGTTTCTACTTTCAATTTTTACAGAAGTTCCAGAAAGCCATCTGCTTTAAGGAAAATTTCTAGTTTTCCAGTTAGTATATTTTTTTTGCTTAATTTAGCAAAAAGAGTTACCTTTTTCCGCGTTTAAGCAATGGATGGACACGCTGTACCAAAAGACTCAAAATCACGGCCACCTTTATATTGTACAAGCAAATATGAACTGAGAAACACTACAAGTCAAAAGTGTTACCCAGAAACACATAATGAATAATATTGTTACTTTGATTAATCCTTGTGTTTTTATGTTACTACACTCAAGGCTAGGTTTCACAATGAAATATTACGGCATTTAATTTGAAAGGTCTTTTTCTTCTACAGCACTTTCAGCACAAAAATTAGATTAATTTTCTTCTGTAGTAGCCTTTGTCATGACAAATATTTCCTACTGTTTCATTTTTCAGACACTGAGCCCTTTTCAGGCTTGCCAATGTTTCAAGTACTGTGACGCTCCAAACCACTAACAAGAAATGGAAGAGGATACAAGAGGGGAAAGAAAGGGAGCGAGCCAGTAAAGTAAGGCTAGGGGGAGAGTGAGTCAGAGTGATTGACAGTGAGTGATAGCTCCAAAGAGTGTAGGGAAAGAGAGAAAACTGTGAGGAGGTAGTGAGTGATGGTAAAAGTAGAAGTGAGAGAGAGAGAGGGGCATGCAGATTATTACATTCCTCAAAATTGTAGTCATACCTTAAATATACAACATATATATATATAAGAGCGAAGATTAATATATATTTTACACAGCTATTTTGTGACCATTTTTACACTGTGAATGCAAATGTCAGCTCATCTCACAAAGTGGCTAATCATCAAAATTTGCAGTTTTGGGTTATCCCCACCGTGGGATGATAAGTATTCAAATCTGTGTACTCTCAGAGCAATGTATCGTTAGCTTTAAAAGCAACCAAGTAATTCACAGTTTATATCAGTTGTGTTTTTTTAAACAGTAAGAAATAAGAGAATGCCTCAAACTTAAACATACTCACCTGAGAATTGCAAAAACTGTTGATACGGCCACTTGTGAGATGAACTATGATTTGTTTATTTGTGTTATTGTTGGCTCTGATGATGAGCAGTTTCTATTCTTAGATGAAATTTACACATGCAAACCATACGCGCAATCTATTTGATATGAAATTGTACTGACTATTAACATGTTTGATTTATACTTTATATATATACACGTATGTGTATGTTTTTCTGTGTGTGTATGTGAGCGTAAATGCTATAAAGCATGTACCTGTTTACTGACATGATCATATAGAGTTTGCTTCTCCTGTGTTCAATTCACTTGAGTTGATGTTTAGGTTAAGCTTATTGTTTTTTCAAGGTCAATTCCCTCTTTGCCTTTATATGTCATAGATTTATAAAACGGTTAAGTTGAGCTTCAGGCGAGTTTTATCTTTTGTTCACTCCACCAATAACATCAACTTATCCATAGTCGACTGACTGTTATATTTCAATGTTGAATATTGACTTTCTAACCATGTGTCATCTCTGCTGTAATATTATGCTATACAACAACTCCCCTGCTCATCCTGTGAAATTGGAATACTTCACTTATAGTGACAGTTGGTCTTGACACAGAAAAATTGCAACTATTGATGAATCACACCTTTAGGGAGTCTGCTATTGAAGGCAGTAAGATCAATTTTTGCCTGTTCCTTCAGTCTGATGGCAGCTTTTCACCCATCATGACAATGTTGGGGGCCTTTTGACACCAGAACTGTTTATTTTTTTCTTTATTCATATTATTTCATTTTTATTTTCTCATGGGTAACATCATTTATTGAAACTTTTACTATGACTGTACTGGTAAGCGAATTTCTTATTGGGGACCATGACTAGCAGGGAGTAAATGAGGATACTGTGACCAAATGTAAGTGAAGCCTGACAAGAGCTGGCATGAGTGTTAGAGGAGACTATTGTAGGCCTATATGATTTGAGTATGTGAATGTATTTTGTTGAAGGATATCTGGCCATGCTTTAAACAATGCAATAAAATGACTGATGTTAAATATGAAGTGGGTTGTTGGTTTTTTTAATATCTTCCGCAGTTCTTTACTTAAGGTATCAGAAAGTTAATATCGTCACCAGCATTCACTCTTGTCCTTTGTAAAAGTTTAGGTTTAAGGAGAAGCAAAAAATTATGTTAATTTACTGATGAGCATTACTTAGTACGAGATGTTTAATTTAAGTAGAAGAGGAACGAGACTAGAATCATTTGATGTGCGTCATCAAACATTACAGAATACTAGATTATTATTCTTTTAAAATTTTTTATGTACGTTAATGCTGAATGACAGCGACAATGTGGAGCTGCCTCTTAGGAACTGCATCTTTGATTTTAAAGATGAGCAGAAGTCCTTCCTCTTTCTGCAAAGAACCAAAGTAGATGGTTTGTGGTGTAATCCTTTCTGTTTCTTGTAAGTGTTACTAAATCCAAATCTACTCCTGGTATTGAAATATCTTTACAGATCAGTGTCTATGTTGTAATGGTTAAGCTCTCTGCCTATCAGGTAGAGAATGGGAGTTCAATGCCCACGTTAGATAAGCATCTCCGTCTCTTGGCTGGGATGTTGTGCCCCTCTCAGTAGTCTCAGCCTGGGTGGGCCCTGACAGGCAGAGCCAGAGTACCCCGCCCCATGAATGATTTTCTGTATTATGAGAGACGTAAAACCAAAACCAAACTAACTTCACCTTACAATAACAGTAACAATGTCTTTATTGCCATAAAATCTAAACAGAACAAAGCAAGACAACCCAAACTAAAATAAATCAAGCATCAACACTCAAGTGTGCTGGAATCTATCTAGAGAATTCAGAATTACTCTGTTGCAAGTTCTGATAGCATAGCCGTAGGGCAACAAACATTAACAATGTCATCACTTAGAAGCGGCCCCCATGTGATATTTCGGCTTACCTTTCTTAACTGTTAGGGACATTGATGACGATTTAAACCTTTCTTAAGTGTTAGGGACATTGATGACGATTGATTTCTAAATTTTGGACACTCAATGCTAGTAGTGGGCTTGGGAATGTGTCCTGCCCCTCAGGGCAGCCTGAGGGGATCTAGAGTAGGCACCAAACGAAGAAGCAATTTAACATTCACATTGAACTCACATGTCATCTTTAACTTTAATATCATAAGTACATCATAATCATCATCATTATCATCATCACCATCTTCATCAGCTAGCTTCATCATAATCATCATCATCATCATCACCATTATCATCAGTAGCAGGGTTACTATCAGCAGCAAAAACGTCTTCAATAACCCTCCCTTGAATCATATCATACCAGGTTACATTCATTTTTGTGTTATTGCACTTCTTTCATGTCTTAACTACATGTAATTTCCGGCACCAAATCAGGACACGGGACAAACAAAAAAAACATCTAGAGAATTCAGTTGCTGCAAAAAAAATTTTGTTTTTTATTTACAAGACAGATGTACAGGTATATATATATTATTTATTATATATAGAAAATGATTTCATGCTAACCTTAATAGTCCACGTGTCGCAAATTTTCAGGTGACTGACAGCTTGTAAAATTATATTAAATTTAAAGGTCTGATGTCTTTAGTCTCTTCATAATTCCACAAGCTCTTGGTTTCAGCTTTTGTATCTCTAAAAGTTTTGTGTAGGCGTTGCTTCTTAAAATGCATGAATAGGGAGGTTTCGTCCTCTGCTAGTGGGCCTACGTAGTTTGCAGTCTATCCCAAAATAAGTCTTGAGTCTTGGAAACCTACAACGTAGGCTGGGACAGTCATTGGCCATGTCTGTGAAATGAGAATGCGTCTCATTGCTGATTGGCTCCTTCTTCGCATGTCACAGGGGTGAACATGTAGCCGACCACTGTGTATCAATAGATTGAAAAAAATGTGTCAAATGCAAGCGAGAGTCAATTTCTTTTAGGCTACATGATGTAATTTTCCTTTTTTCCTTTTTTCTCTTCTTTTATTCTTTTTTATTGGGGGTGGGGGTTGCTGGGAAATCTGCAGCAGTAGCTCTGGAATTTGGTCTCCAAGCCTAATTTTATGGAATTGCCGATTTTGCTTTGAATTCATAGTGTGTATTATTAGATGAGTTCACCCATTATCCAAGCCCAATAAGCAGCCAGAAGGCACAATGCATGTATTTGATGGTAGTGATGCTCAAGTCATAGCTTTATTAATGCCTTGGATAATTTGCTTTTTTTTCTGTGTCATAGCCACATAGGCCTACATTGTGATTTTCTTTCTAGTCTTACTTATTATGTATGATATTATGGGTCTTCGCATGATGAAAAATAAACGATAAAAAAAGAGAGTAACTGAAATCAAAGTGAATACACAGCTTTGCATTTACTGAAGCAGGGAATATAACTCAGACTAATGATCTTGCTTTCTTCCTCATTCAACGTAGTCAGCTGAGATTAGGCTCTATCAAAGTTCAATTTTATTAGATAAGGAATATACTTGTACATACTTGAGGGTGCGCAGATCATAGTTGCATTTGTAGTACATTCTGACGACCTCAGGTGCGCCTCTCTATTGACCCCGCAGTATTCAAGTGTGTAATCCTGAAAACAAAAGTAATTAAAAGAAATACGTCATTTACACGTGGAAGCTGATTTGAAACTCTTTTTAAAGAATGAAATATTATTTTTAGAAATCAAATCACCACCCTGCAAGGTTAGCGTTTTTGTGGGATTTTTTTTTTTGCTGTTGTTCGTTTTATTAGTATTGATGGACGTACCGGTATGGAATAATTTTCAGGATGCCCGCCCTCACTTTCTATTCGAAGTCAAATGTCATGCAAAAGGGATGACAATGTAGGCTACCGTACCAGTAAATTACATGTAGTTTGAAAGTTTTCTGCTTTGTTAATTGGTTGGTTGATGGATTCAGTTAGTAGGCCCAATTTGTGAACGCATGGACAAGTTCTACACTCCTATTGCTTTTGTTTTATTCAATTTAACGCTAAACTAAAAATGAATACATGTTTTAACTCATTCATGAATTGCTTTTCACTCTCATCCTTATTTTGAAAATTTAGATTTGGCCTATATTATATCACCTGCACAATGCGTGTGGCAACAAAGTTCATATCCCATACAAACAGCAAAAATATTTAAGAAGACTGGCCTACCCGGGACCCTGAGGGTTTAGTCATGACATGGAAGGCTGGAGGTGCAAGATCATTGTCAGTGAAACATTTGGACAAGGTCGCGATCAGATTTGAACAGTTGTTGGCTGCTGTAGGGCCTGCCAGAGACACGCCCAGAAATACCGCCAAAACTACTGAAACTGAAAGAAAACAACGAGAAATTTACATACAGAGAATGCTTTTGTGTGGAAGAGAAAAGATAGCAATTGGAGTTTTAAGTTACAATGTACATGTATTTATTTCGTACCAGCTTTTTGGCCGTTTCAGCCCAATAGAGAGGGCGAGAAAATTATCAAGGGAATGGAGGAGAGGATGTTGTACATTTGAACAAGGTAGTGCGAAGAAGCGACTGTTTCTTTGTAACCGTATCACAGTTTACGTAGATAAAATAATCACACACCACAACCTCAGTAAACTGTACACCATAATTTTCATGATGAATGTAGAACTTGCATATAGTCCTCAAGAAATGGCGAATAGTGGAATACATGTAATAAAAGTGAAAAATGTGGGATGGTCAACTTTACACAGGACCCCTGTCTTCTTCAGGCCCATGAAAATGTAAAAGAAGCTCTCATCTCCTTATCCATATATCATAGTTTACACGCGTTCGTGGGCATGTAAGTGTGTATAGTCTCGTATAAATTTTAATATTTCATTGTGATGATAATGTAGTAATGTGGCAGAGAGAGATGGGGAGATAAAGAGAGAGGCGGAGGCTTGATACAAAGAGATACAGAGGTGAAAAAGGGAAAGACAGGGGAGGAGTGAGAGAGGGAAGGAGGGGGTCACAGTGTAGGATTAAGGAGCAAAGACAGAGATGGTGGTCGTTGGTGGGTTGTTGTTGTTGTTGTTTTTTGGGGGGGTGGGG
>JAUKPP010256429.1:0-12211 GCA_032273245.1 Phyllaplysia taylori
TATCTTTAGGTTCATCTATTTATAATTCACGCCATGGGTTGTTGGGGGTTTTGCCTGCAGGAATTTTTGGGAATGGTGTCTCTTTCGGGTCGTTGATTGAATATAGCTCTAAAGTGTTGTATATCTGGTAGAACTTTCGCGACTTTGCATCTGTATATAAATTGTTTTGCTAGTGTCAAAATGAAGTTTAAACCAATGCCGTATCGCTCAAAGTCTCCAAATAGAACAAGTAGTGTGTATGTATGTACCTATTGTTTATGTAAACGTGTCGGTGTGTGTTTTTTGGGCGTGTGCGTTTATTTATATGTGCCGGTAACTATCATGTGTGTGTATGCATCTATCTATATATAGTGTATATATACGTGTTTGTGGTTCGTGTGTGTATGTATCTACAGTGTGTATTACATGCATCTATTGTTTGTGTACAAGTGTTTTTAAGTGTTAGTGGGCGTGTGTACGTGCTTATATTATGTGCCGGTATCTAAAGTGCGTGCGCGCATCTTTATATGTATGTGTATCTACCGTGTGTGTGTAGTGTGTGTGATTATGTATCTAGCGTGTGTGTGTGTGTGTGTGTGTGTGTGTGTGTGTGTGTGTGTGTGTGTGTGTGTATTGTATCTACCGTGTGTGTGTAGTGTGTGTGATTATGTATCTATCGCGTGTGTATGTAGGTGTTTGTGTGTGGAGGTGGGCGTAGACCCCTCCACCTTTCCGCATGACGACACCCGGCATTCGCCCGCCCCGCCACTCTGTAAACGTGTCCGTCTCCCAGCCAATGCCACCCGACACTGGCCCAGATCTACCCGCCACACCCACCCGGTACCCGGTCTCAATGTACCGGTATCCGATACTAGCCTACTGTAAGGTGGGGAAATCGAAGCAAAATATTCGATTACGTGAATAAATTTTCCAAGATATTTGGCTGAATTCAGTCAAGATGTTCTAGCTTGCTAATCGAATTCAGACCCTAATGCCCCTTTTTCTTTTCTAAATTGGGTGGTGATTTTATTTAGGTGTGTCCCTCTCAGCCCGGGTTACCCTGAAAAGAAGGGTCGGAGTATTCCTTTCCCGGCTCATTTTCATGTTAATATGAACCTATTCTTCACTGTGTAGCTGTAAAAGTTCGATTTGGGACTCTTTTCTGTGCACGCCCAAAATTAATTACTGGGTTAAAGTCTGAAGGTGTTCATATCTGGAAGTATAAAGAACCAAGTTTATTCGATTATTCAAACTTACACAAATAAGAACACCTTGTCGGGAGTTTCTTAAATGACTTTTGCCAAAGCATTAATAAAAGATCTCTACATCCGAATCAACCATAATATTCACCCATAATAATATAAAAGTTCTACAAACCCGACACACCGGCGCTGTGGTGTAATGGTCAGGCTCTTTTCCTTGCATGTGGAAGACCTCGGTTCGATCCCCGATCGCGGACGATCTGGGTATTTTTCTCTCCTGGGATTTTTTACCTCTCAGCCCGGGTTGGCCCTGACAGGCAGGGATGAAGTAGCCCGTCTCTTAAATAACCTTACAGTGCTGCATTGGACGTAAAACTGGTAATCAAACCTAACCAAAACCCGACATCCAAACCCAATACATCCACCACCCTATCCCCACCCGGCGATCCTATTCAATCGTAAACACGACTTCCATTTCCGATACAGACTTGCTACGGTACATCCCCCGAGCCGAATAAATCCACCACCCTACCCCCATCCTATGGCACCCCGGAACAATATACCCGTGTTCCGAAGACCGAAGACTCCTTACTGTACCTCACCAGATCCGAATCCACCCGGCTTCCTCCCCGCCCCCACCCGTCGCTACCCCGATCCACATACCCGTTTTATTCCGCAGACTCGCCACCCCACCCAAACCACACATGAGTAAAACTTGGTCGACGTGTTCCAGCCCAGAGGCCTGCGACTGGCAACTACTGCAAGAAGAGAGGTAGAAAGGCGGAGCGCTGAAGCGACACCCGACAGGTAGACGGGGTAAAATCTAGAGGCTCTTTACCACGACGCCGGTCAACCCTCTTTCTTATCTCTCTCTCTCTCTCTCTCTCTCTGTGGTCGTGGGTAGCACCCGTGTCGACTAGAAACTCGTGCAGCATACTTTGCTGTCGTCTGTGACTAGTGGTGGTGGATCAAGAATATCAAGAATCAAATTGGAAATTTGCAATTATTGTGATCCAGGCGGATTGTGGATTCGGTCGTTTTCTGATAACCACAGAGTATTTCGATTCGCGGAGTGTGCTCAAGTCTACACAGTGAAGTTACACGTTGGATATTAATTATACCTCAGTGGCCGGCGAATTAAAGGATTATCGTTTCTCGTTCCCTTACTGTGGAGTTCGTCTGTGTAAGTCAGTTGTGGAGTGGTGGTAAAATACACATACAATAACAGTTAATTTACTACGGTACTGCTCTGTCAGTGTTTCCAATGTAAAATTTGTCATGCTGTGGTTAAATGAGAACAGCACAAACTGAATCTTTGTGAAATAATACAAATTTATCAAGAACACAAGAATAACGGACTTTCTAGTCCTGTGTGCACGGAAATCTTCGTTGCTTTCTTCCCCTTTTTTCTTTCACTCTATTCGCCCCTTCCTTCTCTCTTTTTGCTCCTTAAATACCCCCCTCCCCAATCCTCCTCCCTCTCTCCAATTTTGTCTCCTTAACTGCTGCTGCTCTCTTTCCCCATCCCTCCTCTCTCTCTGTCTATCCTGTGTTCTTGCCATCCTATTATTTTTTCCATTCCATCACCCCCTCCCACCCCCCTTTAGCGTAAGTTGGCACGATAACTGATCACCTAGACACCTCCCGTGCAGGTATTGCTATAGGAGATCAATATTATCCGTTCACCAGATTATTTTCCCCGATGAGGATTTAACTTCGACTGGAATTCAATTCTGCTCATGACCTGTTGTTACTTGCTTCTGATACATTGATCCCTCAAAACACACATCGCTCCAATCGGGTTATCAGTTACACAAGTGGTTTTGCCGGTTTTGCCGTGATTACACGTGTGGCACCTTAGAGAGAGAGAGAGAGAGAGAGAGAGAGAGAGAGAGAGAGAGGGGGGGGGGCGGAGACAGAGAGAGAGGGAAAGGAGAGAGAAATAAATAGAGCGAGAGGAAAAGATATAGAATGAAGTAAAGAGATAGAGAGAAAGTAGAGAGCCATTCCTTGCTTGTATTGCTAGATTATTACAGCACTATCGACGCTATAAGACCAGGCCTGTGGTTGAAATAGATTAGGACAATAATTAATAATAATACATTGGAGGTAGAAGAAGGCGGATACGGTTTCAAACCGCCAGTCAACCACAAACAGAAAAGGGAACACACACATTATTATATACACACACATACACACACATGCATACACACATACACACACACATCAACACACACACACACATACTTATCCTTCATTCTCTAAACAAAAGCCCTGGTCTCGCACCAGTGCGGCCTACTTCAACCGAGCAAATTCTCAAGTTAAATCAGTCACTGGAACGCCGGCAGATCCGAGTTCTGTGCAATATCACCAAAGACCTTTCAAATTATACAACTGTATAATATAGTTTCACAGTGAATAGGCTATTTTATGCAGTCTTTGGAGCAGTGACGATAAAAATTGACATAGGTATTTTGCTTTTATTTCTTACTCATGAAGCCGGGGGTTACTAAACAGGCACATGTAATTATAGATTATTTACAAACACATATTACGTGGCGTTGGTTTTGTTCGTAAGAAAAAGAGACACCGCCCTCTCTGTGTAGCTTTGACACGTGTCATTCTTGGTGCAGTTTAGGTTTTAGTTTTAGATCCCTTGCAACTCTGAAAGGGCTTTAAAAGACGGGCTACTTCAACACTGCCCTGTCAGGGCCAACCCGGGTAAAGTAGTGAGATGGGCGTATCCCAGCAGAAATACGAAGATGCTCGTCAGAACGTGAGAATCAAACTGGAGTCTTCTGAGTGAAAGTCTAAAAACAATACTTTTACATCACAGACCTCGGTACACATAGGTGGAGTCAGTAAAGATTGTAAGAAAAAGGATATCGTTTTCTTAAAGCAACTTTCATAAACCTCATAATGTGTTCTACAAAGCCGAAAAAGTGACACAAAGGTTGATCTAATGTATTATATAGGTGTAAAAATATTAGAATACCGGTAATCGAATTCCCAGAAAATCGGAGGAGGATCAAAGCGGTATTGAATCGAAGAAAAAAACTAATAACTTGCTGTTAAATCGCTACATGCGAGAAGTGGTCAGAGAGTGGAGACCGTTGTATATTGCTTTTTATTATGTCGTTCTATTTCCGATGTATAATACTTCCTAATCATAATTTGTCACAGTAACGAGCGCTCAACATTATGGCTGCCATTGTTGTTGTTGTGTTTGTTGTTGCTACTGGTTTTGCTGTTGTTTTCTGTGGATGGGGCTGCTTTGCAACGGATGAAAAAGCTGCTTGTGATATATATATATATTTATATAATATATGTATTTATATATACACCTATTTGTGACAAGTTTTGCACATTTTCATTTTGTGAGTCGAAGAACCACACAAAGACATTTAATTTCCAAAAAAATCAAACCCAACCAACAACAACCAGGGGATAAAATATCCGTACTGGATCAAGATCTCTACCAAACTTTCCACAACACTGGTCAGAGCCGTTACACCCACTATTCACCAGTTTGTCTTAACACATAGCCTCCTGAGGGCTTTGGGAAAAATCACTGCTCATAAAAAAAATAAAAACTCAACGCCAGACAGTAAAGAATAGACGGAAGAAACAAAAAGGACGTTCTTGTTCGCTGCCTTCTAACTTGCTTTATGAGTTTTTCGGGGTTTAAAGGAGAGAGAGAGAGAGAGAGAGAGGGAGAGAGTGGGGGGGGGGGTGAGAGGGAGGGGGGGGGGTGAGAGAGATAAGTGAGAAGGAGAGAGGAAGGTGAGAGAGAAAAAATACGGAAATAGGAAAAGAGAGAGTGCGATAGAAGGGCAGAAATAGAGGAAGAGAGAGAGAGAAAGAGAGAGAGAGAAAGAGAGAGAGAGAGAGAGAAAGAGAGAGAGAGAGAGAGAGAGAGAAAAGGTAAAAGGATCGAAAGAGAGAGAGAGAGAAAGAGTGGAAAGACAAAGAAAATAGAGGATGAGAGCTAGAGGGTGAGAGAAAGATAGAAAGAGACGAGGTTCCGATTATGCCATTTTGATAGTGGCAAAAATCTGGGGTGTCTTTCTCATAACCCGTGTGTCCTAAAAGGAATGCTTAGATCCATGCCTACACTCTCGATACAGACATTCCCGCGCCAACACACGACTTACTGAACCTGCTGTACCCCTGTCACGTACTGGATCAGAACTCTTACAACTTGAAGGGGGCGGAAGGCATTTACCCCCCGACTGAGGGGGACGGGGAGGTACGCAAATACGTAATGAACCGTGACAGCTCAATTCTGGTCCCCAAAGCCAGGTAGTCCTATCTGCATTTTCTTTTCTTTCTTTTTTTTTTTTTTAGGCAGGCAATAGTATTAAACTGATTTATTGCCAGAACTATGCAAACCAGCCACATTCACCCCATGCACATTTGGAGACGGCACATTAATAAAATCTGGGCTAAAGACTTCTTTGATTCAGAACGCTATACAATAAAACAGCCAAAGAAGCTGGTACCTCTATAAATAAATAACTCCAAACCCTATACAATTTTATCTCAAAATTTCTACATGTTGAAATCTGTGATTTCGACAAATTCACAAAGCGATGTAGCTGTCAAAATTAGACATGACTAACATAATAAAGACAGCATAAAACGTTCACAGACGAACGTTTCTTCACACAATTATAGATCGGTGTCTGTGATGCAATGTTTAAGCATTTCACCTTTCACGCAAAGGACCGGCGTTTGATCCTCTAGTGGGAAGAACATCTCATTCTCTCTGCTGGGAGGTTCATATTAATAATGTTCCCCTCAGCCCGAGTTGGCCCTTGCACGCAAAGTCGAACTAGAAGTTAAAAGTTACTTATTATTTATAGAAGCACCAGCTTCTTTTACTGTTTTAGCCAAAGATCTAAGTAGCCCGCCTCTAAAATGACCTTGCTTATTATTTATAGAAACACTCGTTTCTTTTGCGGTTTTAGCCTAAGATCGAAGTAGCCGGCCTCTAAAATGACCTTAAAATGTTATAAAGGGCGTAGAATATTAATAAGCCAAACCAACCGACACAGCAGGCTTTAGAATCCCTACAAAAGACGATTGTGATGTAATGTTCCCAGCCTGCAAAACGCGTTGATGTTGACGTAACATACTGTGACTGTACGCGTTGTGCTGCAATCAAAACAGCGCACTGCGCACCCAGTCGGCCTTACAAAGTCCCGGTAGCCGTGTCGTGTTTGATTTGGGACGGCGAGAGAAAGAGAAGAAAGAGAAATGTGGGCGTGGAGGGTTAATGTACCCGGAGCCTGTTGCTATGTATTGTGTGGGTTGATCCCCTGTGGTCTCTTCTGCTGTTCTGAATCAGGGAATGTCGTTTGGGCCCCTTTCGTGAAGGTTGCGATGAGGGTAGCACACAAGAAACACACATACACACATAATATATGCACACACATACACATACACACACACACGCACAAACAAGCACACTGAAACATATTAACTCACGTAGAAATAGCCATTCTCTACTTCATTCATCTTCGCGTTCCTTCTCTCTATCTCTCCTAGCCTGCTCTTTCGCAATGTTAACATGTCTGTCGAAATGTTTTCCTACTGATTTCTTTCTGTCTTTCTCTCCCCTTCCTATACATTATGTAGACAGAATCTGCCTCTCCGTGCACTTACTCCCCTTCCCATCCTTCCGTCTATTTCTTTATCTATTTCGATTGTGCCCCCTCTCTCTCCTTCTCTTCCCCACTCTCTCTCTCTCTCTCTCTCTCTCTCTCTCTCTGTGTATCTATCTCTCTCTCTCTGTATCTATTTCACGCTAACTTTGGCACCAAGTAACCCCAACCTCACCCCCTCCCGAAAGAAAAAACCCTTGCAAAAACAATATAAAAACGAAAGTCAAGCAACAAAAGACTAACAAACGTTAACGACATGGGCAACACCTTAACCCTAAGCCCCAAACCACACCCGCCCCCCGCCCCCCCCCAAAAAAAAAAAAACACACAACAACCAAAAACCCACCTCCACAAGATGTGCTTCAACAATGACGTCATGGTCCAGAGTGGCGCGAGCACGGATCTCTGACATAATCCATGGAGGATTCCACGACACTCTCACCGATAGCGACGGCGGGCAAAATTTAAATAAACTATTCAATTCAATTATTCATATTCAATAATGTTATTCAAAATCTAAAATGTCCCCATAAACCGAATTCAGTGCTGCTAAAATTCTGTAAAGGGCATTCAACCCATTCAGGGCGTTTCCTTCTCTATCTGTCTGCTTGAGAGACCCTTTCAAAAAAGTCTATTTCCTGACCCTATGCCTCATGGGAGAGAGAGAGAGAGAGAGATAGAAGGAGAGAGAGAGAGAGAGAGAGAGAGAGAGAGAGAGAGAGAGAGAGGGGGGGGGGGGGACTTGGGACACTAAATTACTAACCCCATATAGTAGTTTAGAGTCCTAACTCTCTACACGCTCCCATACGGTATCACTTCGAAAGTTACATTCGACGTCACCCTCTTTGGGAAAACTAATCAGAAGATCAAAAGCCGGAAGTCTCTTCGCTCTTCAAGCGCAGCAAAACAGAACCTCATCATAGAAAGATATACGACGTGTTCGGCCTATTATAATTGTTTTAATTAGGTAAAAGTCTTTTTTTTTCTTTCTTTTTTTTTGTCCCTGCCCATTCCTATCAAGTAATACTTTTGTGTTCAGTAAGCAAGTAATTGAGTGTAGTGCAAGCGTTATTTCAATAGGCCTAATACCGCACATACAAAATTAATACCATCATAATAAATATAAAGCATAATAACAACTAGATAGTGACTATTCAGGCACAACTTAGATCTATTGGATTGTGGAAAAAGAAAAGTGTCATAATAATTTGTAGGCCTATATATTTATCCGGATCTGTTTCCAAACAAGTTTTCGCCCAGCCCCACCGGCGTTAGTGACCACGCTGGACACATGGCCAAGCCAAACAGAGACCAGCGTCAAGATAACTTTAGACAAGCAGAACTTCTTTGATACATTTCCCATTTTCCCTCAAGTCGAATGCGCGGCAAGAGAAAATCAACAAGAGACATAAATGCCGCATATTTACTGTAACAGGATTCGGAAGATATCACCACCCCAGTGCAGCTTTAACCCTTCTTCACGTTCACATTCAATTAAATCTGTGACAACTTCATCACTCGATAAATTGTATATATCACAAATTCGTTCTATCAGGACATTTAAGATAGAGCAATATCACACAACTACCGGTAAGGCGACGATAATCTGCAGAGAGACATGATAACAGAACCGCGCCTGTCAGAGCACTCGCCTCTCGCTTCTGATTAATTCCTCTGTCATCACGCCAGTTGAATTCTTATGAAGCTAGCGATATTTATTTTATAAGCCGCCGTGATTCTTGAGACTGACTGCATGCAGCGTGACGTTCCTCACAGATGCTGTCGTGTGCTGAGACTTTAGACACATTTCCGCGAAGCGAGGCTCACCGTGCGAGCTGTGTAAAATAATCCCTTTCTTCGATACACGTAACGCATTTAAAGGTGTCAGCGATATTTTTATAACTCACAGCTATTGAGACTGACTGCCCGAAATCTCCGTCAAAGAATTTGTGTGTGCAGAAGACGGGGAAAGTCGTTTTGACATGTGAAGAAAAAGAGTTCCAATTCCAAGTGTGAAGTTTGCGCTGAACGAATAATATTGTCCCTTATTTTTTTCTCATTACAGGTCGACACACATCGGCATGAGTGAAAGTATTCGAGTGCAGAGGAAAAGAACGAAGAAAAAGATCTGTGAGATTATCGGGGTCAGTGAAAGAATTTCCTCAAAACCACAGAAGTAATCCCTCTGAGAAAAAAAACGCAATTTAAAAGGAAAGAAAGAAAGAACAAAATATAGAATTCAGACAGATATGGCAGCGTGAAATATTTTATACATGGAGAAAGGAGATAATCATATATGAGTGAATGCCCATTGTTAACAGACAATCGATACCCAATCCATATTGTAAGAAAAAAAAACCTGTGAGTTGAGATCTGACATATAAAGTTGTGAGACAAGTGGTGAGGACGAGGCTTCACCCATCCTAACGGAGGGAACCAATCAGCAATCGTTCCGGTGGACACGTGAGACATAGTCCACCAATCAGTAGCCACCAAGAAGAAGGCGTTGCTGTAGTGGACCAATCAGCGATCATGACGTCGACGTCGGTTGAGCAGCTGAGCATCGTGCTACAGCATGACATAGACGAGCAGTACCAGTACCAGCCAGGGGAGATCATCAGAGGCAACATCCGGGTACGACTGAGTCGACCAATGGCGGTGCGCAGTGTCATGCTCAAGGTGAGTGGACAGGCAGAGAGAGGCCGTCAAGTATTTAAAATGCATACTTTTGTCGTTCTACGTTCTAATTGAGCATTTATTTAGTCCTTTGCCTTGGAACGCCTAACGACCGTGTCTACAATTTATTTTATGGATCAGGACTTTGAATACGATATCTTTGGCTTTTGATGTGCTATCACCTTGTTCTGGCGTTTTCCAGAACCCATTTACAAATTTTTGTTTATCCCCTCCCCCATTCTCTCTTTCTCTCTCTCTTGTTATGTCTTTCTCCCCCCCCCCCTCCCGCCCATACAATCCAACACACACGATGTATTAAACATTAGAAATCCCATCTACCTGGAAAATCTCAATACTTTGCAGCGCTCTGGCTGGCCAAAAATCTGAGCATAGAGTATGACTTATATTATTATCTTTCTATCAATGTTACTGTATACTACTACTACTACTACTACTAATAATAATGACTGCATTTCTATAGCGCATTATATCCCCATTATCCTGGCATAAGCATTAAAATCACGTCTCTCTGCCCCCTCCCATCCCCTCGGCACATCACAATCTTTTCAGGTGTACGGTGAGGGAAACGTAAGCTGGAAAGACGCCCACGACCAACGTGTGTTCCAAGCGCTTGAAGTCTACGTGGACGCGGAGAACCTCGTGGTGGACGCTCGCGAGCACGAGCCTCTAAGTCTGGGCCGAGGCGAGCACGAGTTCAACTTCGACTACATCCTGCCCGAGAACATCCCGAGCTCTTACATCGGGAAGTACGGTAATGTGACGTACACCATGAAGGCCGTGGTGACTGGAGTCAAAGGGCCGGAGAACGCCATCTGCAGCGAGCCGTTCTTGGTGCTGAGGCGGTCCCCACTTCCGGCGCCGATGAACCAGCCAATCAGCCTCGAGTCTGACAAACGGTTGTGGTCGTCGTGTACGTACGGGAAACTCTATGTCAAGGTCGCGCTCAACAGGAAAGGCGGCGTGCCAGGGGAGGATGTTTTTCTACAGGTAAGATTTTGGGATGGAGGGTGATTGAGAGTCACATTTCAGTTTCACATTTTGTTTTTCAATTTTTCATTTTACTAGTTTGGTCTACCAATTGTTGCCATTTTCTCAAACCATCTACCCCCCCCCCCTCCCCAACCAAGTCGTCTGATTCTTTTGAGATTTAATTGAGGTGGCGTACAAGAGAAAAGCTTTTTTTAAATGCATTATCCCACAAACTTTTGAGATCATTAAGCCGTTTTAAAGCTGGTGCCTCTATAAATAATAATAATAAAAGACTTCTAACATTGCGCAGCAAAGAAAAACAACCCTACTACTACTACTACTACTACTACTATTACTACTACTACTACTACTACTACTACTACTACTACTACTACTACTACTACTACAACTACACACACACACACACACACACACAAGCACAAAACACAAATGGCAAAGCCAAAACAAAGTTATCATTGCTCTAAAACCACCCCAATCTCATTTCCCTGTGTCTCCAGGCCGAGATCAAGAACCACAGCAGACGCACGGTGACCGCCATGCAAGCCTCTCTACTCATGACCAGCATGTTCAGGGCACAGAACCAGCACACAGAATTTAGACAGGTCAGTTACTAGAGATCTTGGTTCCTGTTGTCGCTAGTTTTGGATTTTACGCCCTTTGCAATACTGTAAAGTCAGAACAGAGGCCATCCCTTACCTAGAGAAAAAAAAACAACCGGTGATACCCCTCTCCCACCCCTTCCGCTAAAAAAACTAAAACCATTTAGAAAAAAAAAAGTGGAAATAACTATAATTTTTTTTTATCAAAAGAAAGAAAGAAAAGAAAAAAGGTTCGTCCTCAAACGAGGCTCAAGTTTCCAATCTCCTGCGAACAAGGCCAAGTATTGGAACATTACATTACATAAGGTAGCAGTCAGAAATGCCCCATATAAAATGACTAAGTGGAAATTTCAGACAACCAGTACCATTAGATCACGGGAGCGACAGAGAGTTTGTTTGTTGTGCAAGAATGGCACGTCCTTATCACAGAGTAGTCAAAACTTTGGGTGGCTAGGGGAAAGTGACATGTCCACCTAGATCTGTATGGAAATGTTGATGGGTAAAGGATGAATGGGGTATGAACTTAGTGGACGGAGGGAACAAGGAAAGAAAACTTGAGATGGACAGATGGAGAGATAGACAGACGGTGAGTAAGTTGGGTAAGATCACAGAAACCGCGAGATTATTACTGAGTATTTCTATAATGTACTAATTGGTCCAAAAATTCAAACGAAACAAAGAAATTTGTAATGCCTGTGTGCCAGTGTAAAATATATTTTTTTTAAATGGAATGTTTATGTTTTCCTATCTATTTTTCTTTGATCACTAACCAATTCAATTTACAATGTGCAATTCCAATCTCATCGTTTCCAATACACATGCACACACATACACAGACAGATACACATAACCATGACTCCCCCCCCCCCCTATCCCCCATTCCCCACCCTCAAACACAAACCACCAGCACAACAAAAAATCACCATCATCTCAACTTCACAGCATTTCCTTGCATCTTCTCTCTTCCAACCCAGGTTGTACGTAAAAAACGTGACGAGTTTGACGCATACACACACATACACACACACACACACACACACACACACACACACACACACACACACACACACACACACAC
>JAUKPP010256440.1:948-12210 GCA_032273245.1 Phyllaplysia taylori
GGGTATTTGGAGAGGGTGGGCAAATAGGAGAGGTTAGTAGTACAACCAGAATACAATAATGTCTGGCATTTTGCTAAAACAAGCACAAAAAAAGCTGACGCCTCTATAAATAGATAATTTCTAGCAGTCTGGCATTTATTGAATTTATTGTTGATTTATTTTCTTTTACATTTCAGAGTTGTATTCTGATTGCTGTGGCGGCCCACCATGTGTGTTTCTCAGCTGCCACATTCTCCGCCAGTCTGCACATGCACTTCCTCATGGCCGTCTTCTTCACTCTGGTTGGTTCAGATGCTTTGTCTTTGAAATGTTTGGTAGATAATGATAATAATAATAATGGTATTTGTATAGCGCCCACTTTTAAAAATTTCAAGCTCAAGGCAGTTCGGATACCACTGATCTCCCTAAATTCTATGGGTGGTTGGCGGATGCTCTGGTGTGGTCTGCTCCTTCTACTTCTGTGGGTTTGTGACTATTGTCCTAATCTACTTCCTGCCGCTAGGATGACCATATAGTGTTTACAGTGTTTATAAGTAAACAAGTGAACCAATCCTGCCAGTGATTATATCAGATTCAAGGTCCATGCACCAGGTGCTTCTGGGTCCTCCACGCTTTCTCCTCCCCTGAGGTTTCCACTTCTATGACTGTCTTCTAGTGTTGTTTGTTTGGTGACTTTTCTACAACATGGCATTAACCTCTTCCCCAGCTCTGCCTTGTGATCGATGCCTACCTGTCACCGGACGAGATCCTTGCTTTCTCACCAGATGGAGACAACACCGAGTGCATTGCCATGGGCGTGTTCCTGCATTATTTCTTCTTGGCTCAGTTCACTTGGATTGCCGCACAAGTAAGTCACTAATCTTTTTTATTTACTTTTCCGATCGACCAGTCATTTTGAGCTCTTGCCCTTTGTCTTGATGCCACTACATAGTATTGGGAGTCTTTTTGACTAATGGACTCTGATAATAGCTTATATGGTTTTAAATTTTTACATTTCCCAGGCTCTTTGAAAGAGTGAGATGCAATATTTGAGCAAAGAGATGCTTAGTTCATGATCTTCCCTTACACATAGGTAATGGAATTTGAACTTTCTAATATTAAGCTTGTTTGCAATACAGCAATTTATATTAGCCCATATGATCATTGTTATTTTTTTAGCAATCATGTTTGAAAGCTGTAGTTTTTTTGTTTGTTTGTTTTTTAAAGCTATTGTTTAGGAATAACCAATAGGCTGATTGATCTTAAGAAATTATGCCAGTCTATTTTTAACTACGTTGTTTGACTTCTTCATTCTGCTTTCTCCATAGGCGATCAACTTCTGGAAAGTTCTCATATTAAATGATGAGCATACAGACAGATTCTACATCGTCTTTTTTATCATAGGCTGGGGTAAGTTTTGACTAATGATAGCAAATTTATTGTCTTAGATTGAACATTGCATGGACTTTAATAATATGGTTTTGTGGAGGCAAAAGACTGAGAGGCCAGTTATTTAAAATACTTGTTGGTATCAACAAAGAACACTAAAGTAGCAGCATTTTAAGTTTCCTGTAAATTCTCAGATCATACTCCTTTACAAGAAGAGTAGATTGAGAGTTTTTACACTAGTGGCAAGTTCCATACTGGAATTCACAGAGCATTTGTGGTTGTCATACATTTCACTTCTTAGAGGAGGCTGGCCTGATTTAAAGAAAAAAGAAAGATATAAGGATTTCACTTTATGAAAGTGTTTTCAAGTTAATGTTTGTTGAGATAATAGTCACACAGCACAACTGCAATGCATCTTACTTGTGATGAAACTTATGTCACAAACCTAATTAAATTCTCTGGATCGCCTTTTTGCAGCACTTCTTTTGGGGAGACACTTCCGTCTCTGCCTCATTTAAAGATAATATTGGAAACCTTCCAAAGCCCCAGTTCTTCTACATCAGAATCTGCCCTATTTGCCTGAACGTGAAGATAATTCCCCTGTGCTTAAACTGTTAGTGAACATTGGTTCACAGAACTTTGGTGTTGCTTCTATCGCTATGGATGACCACTGCAGTGTGTCATTGAGCAAGACGCGTTAATCCTACTCCTAGCTCACTCTGGTGCGACCAGCAGTGGCAGTTATACAAATGTGAATGATTGACATGTTTCTATGTATTTTTTATTTATTGTTTACATTGTTGAGAGTTTTAACAAGCTCAGAATTGTCCAGTCAGAGGTGTGTCCCTGCAGTACATCCCCACAGAACACAAAACACCTGCTCCTGGAATGCCCAAAACTTGATGCACTCCGACAGGAAGTGTGGCCACAGCCGATCCCCTTAGAGGAGAAACTGTATGGCAACCTAGGGGCCCTCCAGAGCATGGCCTTGTTTGTGATGTCGTCAAATGTTGCCATCTAGATGAAGTTCAAAGAAGAAGAAGAGTACTTATCTTTAAAGTCACCATTGTGATATGAATAAATTTCTTTACTAGGATCAATAACGTTTGTGATTTTGATTTTGCTTTGATGTTTTCTCGGACTCTCATTTTACATCAACATTGTGTCCAATCTTCCAGGCTTGCCGGCCATTCTTGTTGCCATATTCTATGCTGTGACCTACAACATCTTCAAGTATCACACCAACCTGGATGTGGACTTTATATACGGAGATGTCAACAGAAATGGGGAAATGTGAGTCAATACTGGATTTTATTTTATGATCATGAAGAGATTTTTTTTCAACAAGCGTTGTATATTGAAAGCTATTATTATATTTTGTATGGGAGCAGTTTTTAAAGAGTGTTATGATAGAATAGGACCCAAGGACCCTAACAAGACATCAAAGTGAAATTGCAAATATGGAATGACCATCAGGATTTATTGTTTCAACAGCAAGTTGAGTTTTTCTCACACAGACTTCTCAGCTCATCTCCTATCTCCTTCCATTTTGTCCTTGCACAGCTGTTTCATCACCAATGAGTTTGCTGCCTTGGGCGGCATCCTGGCCCCCGTCCTGCTGGTTCTACTGGTGTTAGCTGTGGTCTTCGTCAAGGCCTACCAGATCTCATCTCAGTGGGTGCTCTACGACGACCTCTACAGGGGCAGGACAAACTCTAGAGGTCAGTGTTAGCGGTGTGTCAAGTGTGCTTGTGTATATTTGTTATTTGCGTCTTGCTTGAACTGCATGAGTAGTAGTGCGAGTGCTACCCAAGTAAGCCTGACTAGTCACTCAGCGCATATATATATGGATCAAGCCTGAAAAGCATAATTGCATTATGGTTGGCTGCATGTGGCCAATGGGGTTCATTATCATTCTGGCTGTGTGACTATATAATATGAAACAAAGATGGGGAAAAATTGCAGTTCAACCTTCCAATAATGGTCACCAAGATCACAGAAGACAGTGGCTGTTGTATAGGCAGGTGCTGCTATGGAGAGTCTATAGTCAGGGTCACTTACCACAAGGGCATGTTTATATGAAACTGGATTCTCATAAACTACTTGTAAGACCCCATCAATAACAATGAAAATGCACAGGCTCAGTGTAGGAGCCTAACAAATGAAGCTTAGCAGTTATTGACATAGCAGGTTTGGAGCTTGTGCAGGAAAGTTTCTCCTCAAAAGTAACTGCCATGAGCAGGGTGAGACGCCATTTTGTCGCAGAAGATGATTGATCATGGCCGCATTGGACAGGAATCTTTATGAAGAGGTTAAAGATTTAGCAAAATCAAAATGGTGTCACAGAACAATGACCGTTAGTACAGGTGGCAACTAAGACAGGTTTTATTGCATTGCTCATTCATTTATCTGATTATTCATTTACTCTTTCACTCATTCATTCACTCATTTATTCATTCATCTATTCTTTCATTCCTCTCTGTCCACAGAGGTTCCCCTACTGCTGTTGGTGTGGGCTCTGCTGCTCCTGTCTTGCTTGTGGCTGGCTCTACACATGATGTACGGCCACCTGTGGATGTTGGTGCTATTTGCCATCACAGCACTCATTTTGGTGGGTTCAACTCCCCTCAAACACTGACTCAGCTTTTCTTAATCTCTTGAAAAGGACAACCCCTGTTTCTTCCTCCCTGTGATTACAATAATATGGAAATAATCAGCATCAGTGGTGTAATGATTAGGCTCTTGACCTATGAGGCAAAAGACTCAAGTTCGATTCCCAAGTGGGAACGAGCATCTGTGTCTTTCTGCTGGCATCCGTCCCTCTCAGCCTGTATTGGTCCTGATAGGCAGGATCGAAGCAGTACATCCCTTAAATGACCTTACATTGCTGCAAGTGATGTAGAACTATAAACCAAACAGAACCAATCATGTGACTAGAAGTTGGTGGTTGGCGGGCGCTTTGCTGTGATCTGCTCCTTCTCCTTCTTACTATTGCCATAATGTATTTCCTGATGCTGAAATGACCTTACAGTGTCACTAGTGCCGTAAAACCACAAAAAACAAACAGTCAAACTGGACTGACCTCAGTGACAAGAATTTAGACGGAGACAACTAAAACCTAAGACCTTTTGTGTTTAGGGTATTGTAAAGCCCCTAAAAAGCAAACAAACCACTCTTCCCCCACACCCTTCCTTTTTCCTTGTGTTGACACAAAACATCTGGAACTGACAAAGTGCCCTCTATCTTTCAGACGTTGGCTGAAATGATTGAAACACACATAGGCCTACACCCAATGGAAAATATTTTTTATTATATCTGTTATCATTCATGTTTGGCAGGTGCTCTGGTGTGGTCTGCTCCTTCTTCCCTCTATTTCCTGGCGCTGAAATTACCTTATGGTATCAATAGTGACACTTTTGTTGATGCGATTTGAGTCTTTTTTGTGCATACATATTAAGCTAAAACAGTAAAAAAGACAACTGCTGCCCCTATAAATAAATATCTTCCTAACTAACTTTCTTTTCTGTTGCAGGCACTGCTGATCTTGGTCTTGTATGCTATATTCCGCAACCCTCTGTTTGCCAAATGGCTGGGGCCTGCCAAGTCCTCCTACTACCTGGACAGTGACATCCCACCATATCCACCACAGGATCAACAGTTTAATCCTTACGTCAACGCTGCCAGTGTGAAGGGCTCACGGACATCGTTGCTCAATGAGGTATCCACATGGCTAACATGTTTTATTTAGCTTTTGCTGCAGAATCTTCTAAATACACAACCATTACAATTCTGCAATGCCAAGTCTAGCCAGAAGGAGCAGACCTGAGACAGAAGCTGTGACGCTCCCAACAAAACTTGGAGCAGACAATAGGCTTTGTCAGGGTGATAGAGCCAACAATCTAGACCATGACCATAATATGCTCAAACGCAAGAGAAAAAGAAGAGAAACATACATACACCCTGAAGGAAACAATTTTTTCTGTACTTTCTGTCATGCTATTGCTGTGTGACTGGGTGTAAATGCTTTTTATCATTCTGAAGGTATTCATTTATGTAATGCAATTCCTGGAATGACATCCCAAGCTAAACACTGCTTGATGAAGGCTCTAATGTGTTCTACTCCTACTTCTTTCCAAGAGTTACTGAAATCTTAATTTATGTCCTGGCTTTCAATTGAAATAGCAGTGTCATTAGTTACGTAAACCCTTGTTGTTGTTGATGGTGTTTTTGGAGTTTACAGCCCCTGTAGCAGTGTAACGTTATTGAAGAGGTAGGCTAATTCAACCCTGCATGTCAGGGCCAACCCTGTCATATCGGAGATGGAAATTAGAAATGGAAGTTCTTTCACTTTGAGGACACTAGATTCTTCACAAGGTCGTGAAAATCAGTCACAGCTAATGATCTTACATCGTATAAGAAGCTATAAAATCGTAACAATCATACTGTGCTACATTTTGTTCATTTATTCAGTAAATGTTGACTTTGACTCCACAGGCCTGGGAGAGAAACACTCTGGGAGGTCAGAGCAGAATGACGGTGAAGCGAGCCCTCCCCTCACAAGTCTACATCGACCCGCCCATTGCTGTGGTCAGTCCAGCGGGGACCATTGAGAGCGACAGCCCAGACTTTGACGATCTTATCTACGCCTTAAAAATGGGTCGGAGCCTGACACCGAGCGAAGTGTCGAGAAGTTTTGATGATGACATCTCTCAGCTTTCTGTCGTTCTTGACCGATATGAAACAAAACGTATTGACATTGCGGATACTCATTTGTAGTTGTCAAGATTTTGTGTGTACATCTGTTTATTTTTTTAGATAGTCTTATTGTATGTTGACACGTGTTATCTTTGTTGTATTTGAATGATATACACCATTTGTCATTTATATTTGCTTGGTTGGAAGAAACTAGTAGATATCAACACTAATTCTGAAGGTATGCAGATCACAAAATAGATAGGTCTTCATGCAATTGTCTTTTCTTTTATAATGAAATTCAACAACTATAAGGTATGTTTAAACCAATAATTTTCAATCTGGCAAGGGTAACATATGGCTCTTTTTTTTCCCCAAGGAATCCAGAGACATAAGTAAAATAAATCATCGGATTACATAAAAATCCATGAGATCAGACCCTCAAAGTGGATGATTCCCAGTGGCTTGAATCATCCCGTGGAGACATAGAATAATTTGCATATACAGTGGATACATCTCTGAAAGCTTCTCCAATGCGTTCATTTAAATCAGAATAATCATTCATCTCATCCTGATGTTTCAAAGAAAAACTTCTGTTCTTGTTCCCTTTTATTATTTGGACTCAGTCTCAACAAATATAATCTGTCAGTTTAGGAATGAATTTGAAAGTGCTGTAAATCACATCATACATATAAATACACAATATAGTCTACATATTCATTCAAGATCACTTTAAAGCTTGTCTCGTGAAGTCCAGTTCAAGTACATATATCGTATGGTGGCAGCTCAACTATTTTAACTAGGATTTTTGTGAAAATCACTTGTTTGTATATTTTAAGGCATTGACGAGGGACACATATTCTGGAACTATCTCATAGTCCAGTGATTTATAAACAACAGTTTTTTTCCCATCCTGTCAAGTTGGAAAAATCATGTTATGATAATTGAGCTGCCACTCGAGATACATGAACATTCGTATCTTTTGGTCAAATATTTTATGAACATCTGAATGTTAAAAGTAGTAATTTATGGCCATTCAAATGTATTGCTTTACATTGTTTTCATTGTTAATCATTCAACCACATCATGCTGCTAATATTTTATATTTGATACAGTAGTATTATCTGCTGAAATATTTTGTATTTTGTGACTTACCTTTCCTTTTTATTTCAAGAATACCTTAATCTGTTTTCATCATTTTTCCTCAGAATTGTATTGGAGGAATACTGTTTTGGTTTTGAATTTTTCATGTAGATATTCTCAAAGATTGACAATGAAGTTAGAATGTACTTACCAGGTACTGTGAGAAATGTGAGTGCCGGAGGACACAATGAACACATGTACATGATATAATAATTGATTTTTTCATGCTGAAGTGATTTTTACTTCAAAGTATGTGTTCTGAAATATATATATTATTGACCTCACATAGCATGGGAGACTGTTTTTAGAAAAAAAATAGGCTGAATAATGAGCTCACAAAATCATTTGAATTGGTCACAGTTTTCTTGTTTGCCTCTTCAACCACCACACCTAATGTCAGATCACACATTTGAAACACAAATCAATATTTAACTTGATTTGGGTTGGGGTTTTTATTTTATCGGAGTACATTTTTTCATCAACACTGTTAAAGATGGCCCAAAACTATAGCTTTCCTGAAAAACTCAGTAATAACTTCTTATAAAAATTGAGCTAAACAAACAGAGTATAAACACAGGTCTAGAATATTTAATCTATGTCCAAAGCCTTTTCTTAAAAATGATAGCAAAAAATATAGTGCCCGACATTTGCATATAAAATGTAAAACATGTGCTACACTTCAGATTGGTAAAGTGCCTATGGAACATTCAAACAAGAAAAAATATTGAAAGCATACCATTTGTAAAGTCGACAAATGGGTAAAAATTTATCAATAAATTGAAATATATATTGCAAACTATTCATTTTGTTTTATCCTTGATGAAACTTAAAGCCATCTCTGCAAAAGAACACAACCCATTTATTTCAATGTCCTGTTTCATTATAAATCATATTGGTGCACACATTAGGCCTATTAGCAGAATCTATGAGGGGTTTTTTTACATGTTTTTTTCGTTTGAGCATTATACAACTAGACTTCTGTAAAGTACAGTGCAGTTTTGGCCATAGATAAATATTTCTCTCCTAAAAGTTCAATCATGTTGCTTAAAATCTTTGTAAGTCATTACAATTTTGTAGAACACCATTTTGTAGTGTCACCCTGTAGCTTACAATCCCTTCAACAGTCCACAGTATAATCTTTAATTTACTTCATCTACATTGTATGTTATATTGTATTCATGTAAGTAAATTGTAAGCTTTTATTACTTTCTATCTTACATTTCTACAAGGATGTCCACTTTATTCTTTCAATTCCTTCTGCATAGTATTTTACTTTATCCTTTATTTTCACATAGATGTACCACATCTAAATTGTCTTCTGTCCTTTTCATAAATTGTACTTTGCAGTCACTTCATCAACATTGTACCTTACATTTATACCATCAGGGTTATTCCACATTTGCCCGCGTTATTATTTGGTAGTTTTAGTTTATTGTCTTGTCAAGATCCCTGGGTCTTATTTGTCAATGATACTCTTTAACAAAACCTATTATATGACAGTTTTCTAATATGCAATAAGGTTGTGTGGAAGAAAACCATCTCTTTATGTTCTTAGAATACAATAGTGTTTTTTTTCTTTCCTTTGAAACAATTAAAAGTGATTTAGGCAGATACAGAATGACTCTCATGATCTTTTTTCATCAGTCTACATGGTAGTCTTTCATTCTCTTTATCTACGCTGTATTTTACCATTGGATTGAAATGATAAATGCCTTCATGCTTTTCACCCCAGTTGGGCAGTATTTCTTGGCAGCCAATGTGTCACAGTTAATTTAAGCCTCCCGTTTTCTTCATGTTGAATGCTTTTTAAAGCATTTGTGCAGCTTGAAAGTATCACCATCATTGTATCACCATCATTGTATCACCATCATTGCTGTATGATTTTCTGAGAACTGCATCATTGATTTTGTATTTCATGCAGTAAAACAGTGACACACAACTTTCAATCAGTCCATTTGTGCTAAGGTTTAGCACAAGGAACTTGTTGGCCCACTATACAAAAGATAGTCCCTGAAAAATATTATGATTCGTCCCTTTGTTCCATGATTGATAGAACACATCGAGGATAGGGAAGCAAGCTATCATATTTTGAGATGTGCTAACAATGCACTACGATATACAGGGAAACTCAGATAAAACAAAATTGTCAGGAGGGCACATACGGTCATTGACTTGAGTCACTGGTTTCAGCTTCCAGTCTGCGGATCAGAATCGTTTACAGAAGGAATCTGAGATTAAATGGTTATCTTCATTAGTTCTCTTTTGTTATCGGCCACTGGTCTACTTCCTTGATGTGGTAAACGGGATTTCAGTGTCCCCCGAGGTTATGGAAAAGGAGAGAGGGAGAGAAAGACAGAGAGAGAGAGAGAGAGAGAGAGGGAGGAGGGGGTTAGCGATAAAGAGATGTAGGCCTACCGTAATATGGGAGATATAATCTTATTATCTTTCTCATGATACAGAAATGAAAGGGAAATGAACAAGCAAAAGACTCCTCCATTTGCTGGTAATTTCTTTTTACGTCCCTTCAAATAAAACTTTGTTTTGGTTACCAGTTTTACAACATGCAACACTGTAAGGTAATTAAATAGATGGGCAACTTCAACGCAGCCTGTCAGAGCCAATCCGGGCTGCAGGGACACATCCCAGAAGACAAATGCAGATCTTCCGCACATGGATTTGTGTTTTTGTTTGTTTGTTGTTGTTGTTTTTTTTGGGTTTTTTTGTTGTTGTTGTCTTGTAAATGATTACACTCGGGATTTCAGATCGATTACCGTGACCATAAACTATAGTTTAGAGTTGTGGACTGTTGCTGCTTTTTTCTTGTTTTGTTTTTTTAACATGTTCTGACCCAGACTTATTATCGGCAACATTAAATGTGCCTACCTCTATCCGTATTTTTTATTTTTTTATTTTGGTTTCCAGTTTTACGTCCCTGCAGCAATGTAGGGTAATTTAATAGACGAGCTTCATCGACCCTGCCTGCTAGGGTCAATTCGGGCTGACATCGACAAATCTCAGCAGAAAAACGCAGATCGCCCCACGTGGGATCGAACTTGGGTCTTCCGCATGATAGGCGAAGAGTCTTACCATTACACCGCAGATGCCGGTCAATATCTTCAGGTCATTAAGGAGGCGGTAGCTAAGATCTACAAGGTGGGTTTTTTATTTATTTATTATTTTTATTATTGATCGATTCTAAACGGCAATAACTCTAAAACGATGAGAGGTGGAAACATTTAGTTTTCAATCCATTAATCCTCATTCATTTTACTTTTTTCTCGTACCAAAAATCAACCGATTCTATGAATACACTGCGCGACAGCGCAAGTTTGCGCGAACAGACACGGATTTTTAGCGCGCAGAATTGACGCTAATCTTGCATTTACCAAGTGCGTCTTGTGCGTTTACAAAGCAGACCGCGTGACTGCAGTTCTGAGAAAATTCAAAGTGAGCACTGCAAGAGTAGCACAATCCTAATCTCTGGTGAAAAAAATGGTAATGTGAATTGCTATGACAACAAAGATGGCAAGTAAAATTGGATTTACGAACTGCACTGTGCCCGATCAATAAAAAAAAAAAAGACGACTTCATTAATTTGATACCCCCAGAAACATCCATAGCTTTCTAACTTCAAACAATAAAACACAAATTTCTTTTGTTTCACAGGATAAAATTATTTTTCTCAACCGTTGTTATTATGAAACAAGAATTTTAAATCTTTGACCCCAGACTTGACTGCCCTCGTCACGATATAATCATTATATCATGGTTGTTTTTTGCTTCTTCTTTTTTTATATACATAGCCTAATCATGTTGTTTTTTTCACGCCTCCAGATTTCAGATCCATTACTGTGGCCGCGAACTAGTTTGGGGTTGTGAGCTGTTTGTGGGTTTCACCCTTTCGCACTCAGTCATATTATCGACAGCATTGAATGTGCGTAGGCCTATCCGTAGATTTCGTGGTGGAAATGATACATTTGGAAGACATGGGTTGTATTTTTGCTTATTTAGATGGTCCTAACCACAGATTGAAAACAAACAAACAAAAAACCAACTGAT
>JAUKPP010256451.1:0-12209 GCA_032273245.1 Phyllaplysia taylori
GTCGAAGTCGCCCGTCCCTTAAATGACCTTATAGTGTTGCAAGGGACGTTAAGCCCAAACCAAACCAAACCAAAAAAGCCTATATTGCGGAATTTCCGAGTTCGATCCCACCCGCGAACGGTTTATGCTTTTTTCTTCGGCCAGGATTTCCCCCTCTCACCCTGGGTTCATCCTGAGAGACAAGGTCAAAGTAGCCTGTCTCTTAAATGACCTGATAGTGTTCCAAGGGACGTAAAACCGGTAACCAAACCAAACAGTACACAGCCATCTTGAAATGTCCCATACAATGTGTACAAACACTAGCACGCTAGCAAGATCTTTGGCTGTGGTCAGACAGTTACGCTAATACATGTATTCCCAATGGAGTGGAATGAGGAAAATTCACGTAAAGTGCCTTTGCCAAGGAAACAAGATTGGGAATGAAGCCAGGACTCCCATCTTTACGGTTCTGAGCCAGGGAGTAAACGTCCAAAGGCAGTAAAATTGACGCTACCGCTCTTTGGGAAATCCTGTTAAAACCAATAGGGATCACAACACTCAGCATAATGTAATGTCACGATATATATGTGCTGTTTTTGCTCATGTCAGTGCGTTTCTATATCAGTATGCATTTCTTTACTTCTTTCCTTTTTCCAATAGACCTGAAGAATTGAAATTGGGGGACAGAAGAGTACATAATATACCTACTTGTAACTTTCAGTGACCCAGATTTCAAACTAAACTAAGATGCGTGCAGTATAACTGTGTCTCCAAACATAATGTAAGTAGGCACACTTGGATCTGAAGTGATGAATAAAAGGTTTCTTTAGTGCGATTTAGTCCTGTCAAATTTGCCACCTTACAAATCAATTACACTTCTCGGAAATATAGGCTTTAAACCCCTAACCATGCCAACTTTCTTATAGCTACCTATGTATCAAGAATCCTTGGTACCTCATGTAGAATACAAAATAATAGACTAAAGATAATTTTTATTGCAGAGTAATTCGTAAGTGAAGTTTTCCGGTGAAAAAAATGTCTCTTCCTTTAGGTACTCAATCAATGTTTATGTGAAGATTCTTGCACAAGCTAAAGAATAAAAATCTTTAAAATTGTCACCTAACGTCACCTGTTTATTTTCTTTGAAAAGCTTTTCATCTAGTCTTGATAGTCAAAAGAAAGGGCCGAGCTGACCACTCAAGGTGAAAATCGTTTTATTTCTTTAAAGTATTTCGTTTGCAAAATCTGCAACAATAAAATGCGCCTAGGTGTACACACGTGCGTCTCATGACAATATTTTCGGCCCAAGGTCAGACACGATCTAGTCTGCTGGGTAAATGTGGGTATTAAGTATGAACAATGGTCACATGACCTCAGAAATCAAAGTATTTACATCCACAGATCCTGCTTAAACCTTGGCCTTAGCCATGATAAGCTATCAGAAGCAGGTACTCCACCCAGGTCATAATATTATTATGTATGGGCCCATGGGAAAAAGCAGCATAACGTCCCCATAAATTTTTTTTAGCTGACCAATGCCTCTGAAAGTGCATTCATTTCTGAACACTTTGCTGTGCATTTAATCAAATTCCGATAGTGCATACTATAGTTACAGTCATTCATGTGCAGCGGGGCTCAGACAGAAGAGACTGAGAAAAGTTTATTTAACGTTGAGGGTTCTCTATAAAGTAAGACCTGATGAAACACTGAAATAGATTTGTTAAAACTACTTTTTAAACACGCTTTTGGGCTCAATGCACGCAAAACACATGTAGGAACATATTTTTAGAGAAACTGAAAATTTACATGTGATCTGAAAATTGTCTTTGTTGACCTATATCTCCATTGTGAGCCCAGCGACTTAAGCTGCTTTTCCCATCGGCCCACACATATTATGTCTCTTCCTACTCAGCAATGACATGGCAGCAGTTATTTGTTTCCCTCTCTGCGATCCCCCTTCCCGTCCCACCCTTCCTTTAAGATTGAAGACCCACGATCTAAGTATACTCTTCCGCTCTTACTGCCCATGAACATGGACTTGACATTGCCCTAAAGCGATTTGTATGACCCCACCCTATGACGCATGCTATGTCAACAGGCCTTCCAGACCGCAGTAAAACATCAAATAGACCTCCCAAACCTCCATATTTACTTCCACTCATCTCTACAATCAGATTAATTCAAATCTTCAGCGATAGTGATGCTGTAAAGAAATGAAACAATAGGTCGTTACTTGTCTCGGCAAATATTATAATTAATACTGGTATAACATTATTAAATAGGAAGAGACATCGTGTAAAGGAAAGCAAAAAATCCATTATTGCCCATCTAATCTCCACTATGATGTATAATATACGGGTATAAATCTATAGAACAGGAGAAGACATCGTATCAAAGATATGAAACAATAAATCATAGCTGGTCATTCCCATCCCCATCACGTCTGGCAGGGATTTCATGAATGTCTTCCTTCCTCCATACAACATCTCTGACAAGTGTTAACGAAAATTCTTTGCAGCTTTGCCGCTTCAATCTCATGCTCATGCGGTCTAAACAGCTGCTCGGCGCTGATATGACTTTATAGTGTCCATGGAGCCGTAAAACTATAAACAAACAAACAAAGCAGCTGCCAAAAGATCACGTGGTCCTTGTTTAAGGCGTGACCTATCAGGTAGTGAGTGACCTTATACCTCGCTTGATGCGAAGCTCTTAAAAAGACATTTTTAAACAGAAAAATATTCAAAGGAGAGAAGCGTATTTTCCGTTAAATTCCTTCAGCTTGGAAGGCAATCTATCAATTCCCTGGGACGTCTAAGATTTCACGTCTTCTCTGAAAAAAGATACAAGCGTCTGTGGAGAGAGTGCAGCGGAGGAGAAATTTAATCTTGGGCGAACCTCGGTTCAATAGAAAATGCTCAGTTATTAAGTTTGATGAAGATCCTGATTATGCTGTTGATGATGTTGAGGTTTATTATGATGACGTCGGCTGGTAATGAGGAAGAGGAAGGTGATGAGAAAAAGAATAAGAAGGAGGAAGAGGAGAGCGAGAACAAAGCGAAGAGGGGGATGAGGCAAAGTAGGAAGAGTGAAAGAAGAGAAAGCGTAGACGGGGAGGATGAGGAAGAAAAGGAGGATGAGGGGTGGGGAAAGCAGAGAAAGAAGCAAAAACGGAGAACGAGTGCAAGGAGGTAATGGAGGAGGAGAAAGAAGAAGGGGATCCAAAATGGGAGTATTCTGTTGGCTCTAAGAGTTTCGCTGGCTATAAGATCACTTGAGTGCTATATATTTACACCTGTTATCATAAATAAAAAAGAGAGGGATGCGATCACAACCGATCGATCATCAACCACCGGCGTTAGCCACTATGTCTTGCTGGTAGAAATAACAAGAATTGTAAAGAAGCATTAAGAGGTTGAGAGAAATGGATGATGATTGGCGGTAATTTACCGTTTGGTATTTTTTGCGATACATCTATGGCTTCGTGACAGAAGCCTCTGGCTTAGAGTCAACGGTGAATTTGTTCTTTTGAAAGGCTTTCTGAAGCCATGCCAGTTGGATTTGTGATACTTACGATACAAGTGATACAATGGTCACCATACTATGTTTTGGGAGATGCAAGTGTTGCAACGAATACACTTAAGGGTGCGAGAGAGAGAGAGAGAGAGAGAGAGAGAAAGAGAGAGGGAGATGGGAGTATGTAGAGAGAGATGTAGAGAGAGATAGGTAAAGAGTAAGAGAGATAAAGAGAACGAATAATTGGAGCAATACTTGAGAGTTTGCAGTGGGAGAAAGAGAACGAGAGAGAGAGAGAGAGAGAGAGAGAGAGAGAGAGAGAGAGAGAGAGAACACGCAAGAGTTAGATTACGAGAGAGAGAGAGAGAGAGAGAGAGAGAGAGAGAAGGACAAATGGAGGGCTGAGGAAGGAGAAATAGGTCTTGCTAAGAGCCATCATAATTAATTCCAATGATTGACTGTATCTACCTGACAGTAATCCACTATAATTATAACAGTAGTATTGTCATGACCAGCATGGCGCTTTATCCGGGTAGGGAGAGGTCGTGATAGGGAGGGGTCCACCCACACAGGGAGTTGCCCAGAATTACGGTCAGCTTGATCTTATCATCCCTCGGGTTCGGGGCCCTCCTACATCGTAATAGCGTCGGTCTAGGAGACATTAGGTTTCGATAGATGAAAGGAAAACAGCACGAGATTATGCGAGCTGCCCGCGGGCAGTCAGAGGGATAGGAGACTTTCTTTGATGCTCCTAAATGAGGAAGGTCATCGAAACTAATTGGTCAGGAAAAGCCATCACTTCTTCTCTTCCAACTTGGAATCATGGGAGGACGAGATTCGAAGGTGATGGAAACGACCAAAGCTCCTTCCGTAATATGAGCTACTGGGGTGTTTGGAGCTAGTGATTACTGTTCGAACTGAGATTGTCTCTTTGCGGAATCTTTAGGTCCATTAAGAGAATGGAGGTCGATCTGTTAGGTACTTTCTACGAATAATATTATCAAGAAAAGGCAAAACTTCCGGGTAACACAGTGCTCATAATCTCGTCTCCAGGCGCCTCTCCACGCCGCTAAAACAAAAGTAGCGACCGCATTCTCAGAAAACACATACGAGTACCCACAAAAACGTGCACACACACACACGCACACAAACAAACACACAAACACATACATACACACACATACACACACTTGCAGATTACACTGTGACACCTCGCCCTTCTTGATTTCACCAATCTCGATTTCAATGAAAGCTCAATGAGGCGGAGGACGCTGAGCAGCCCTACATTTCGACTTTCAAATCAGTCTGGCTTGAACCTTAAACATAAACGCACGGTCCTGGACTAAGTGTTTTGAGAAAACAATTACTTTTAAATTATACGGAATGCTCAGTATCTTTATAATTTTGAAGGCAAACTTGTAAGACCAACAAATCATTTTGCGACTTGCCTACTTGGTTCGCTTTCGTTTTATATCATAGGCCTATTGATAGTTTTCTTTAAATGCTAGATTAACTACATAGTATGCCCATAGATTTCTGTCCTTGAGAAAATTAAAAAGTTGTCAGAAAAGAAAATGATAGCTAAGCATGTCCAATTTCCCAGGTCCCGCTTTCTGTAAATACAGGGGTAAACAGATTCTTTCAAATGATCTACAAAAATATTGTTATGCTCACAAATTGAGGTTAAAGATTTCCGAGGTCTGTATCTCGTTCGTTTATTTTTTCGAAGTCCGTAATAGATCGCCAAGTTCCCCCATCCCCTCTCCGCATCACATCCCTGTCCCCACCTCTCTCTCTCTCTCTCTCTCTCTCTCTCTCTCTCTCTCTCTCTCTCTCTCTTTCTCTCTCTTTCTCATTGTTTCTCTCGCGCACACACTTTTCCCCCCTTTTATTACTTTATTTCTTTCCTTCTCTCTTTCTCTCTTTCTCTCTCACTCGCTCCCACACTTTTTTCTCGCTCCTTCTCTCTTCTTTTTTATTACTTCATCCATCACCGATTCCTTAGACCTCACATTATCCCTTCCATTGCTCGCAACAACACGGACATATTTTTGTCTGATTTGAACTTACGTTTCCTGAGCTGTTCGTTTCTCTTCACGCGATTGCCTTCACTTTGTTCTTTCACGATCTTTTTCGCAGTTTTCTATTTCTATTTTACTTCTTACCTTTGTTTTTCTTCACTATTCCATCTGTCCGACTGTCTGTCTGTCTACTCCTGGTGTCTGTTTGTTTGTGTCTCCTCTGCCTCCATCTCTCCTCATCTCCCACTCTGTCTTTCTCTTTCCATTCTCGCCTCTCTCTCTCTCTCTCTCTCTCTCTCTCTCTCTCTCTCTCGCTCTCTCTTTATACCCCCTCCCAACTCTTCATAACAGAGTTGGATAGGAAACAAAACCTTTGGGGTTGTAGGGATTACCCTTGCATTTATCATCCTTGAAATAAGGCGTTTTAAATCCTGAATTTTGGGGAGTTTTTGTGACGCTAAACCTCAGGCCGCTAGAGCTCGCCGTCAACTGCAGCGGGCTAATGAATGGCCAAGATCTATGCTGTGTAATAAATATCGCCTGCGATAGGCAAAATTATTCCCCTTCCTTCCCCTCTTTCCCTCTTTCGTTTATTTTTCTTTCTTTCTCTCTTGCTCTCTTCCCTTTCTCATTTTGTCTGCCTTTCTGTCTCTTTTGTGCGCTTTTATTCTTGCTCTTCCACTCTTTTCTCTCTTTATCTCTCGCTATCTATCCTTTTCCACTTACTCTCATTCTTTCCCTCTCTCTCATTCTCTGCATCTCTCTCCGGTTTCCTCTTTACATTATTCTTTGTCTGAGTAACAGGTCAGGCATTCAACTTTCTCTTTGACACCCTTTCATTAGCCATGGAATGGACACATAGACACAGAGAGTGGAATGCCAGCAATTGCTGAGACATTGTGAATCATAAGACTTTACAGGACTCCTTCAAGGGTGTGATGGATTTAATCATACTCTGGGACATCATTCTTTCTCAAGCCTGTGATATTCGGGCTGTTGTCGTGGTAAGTACGCGCGTCCACTGACATGTTTTGTCAGTTGCAGGCCAAGCTCATCTATATATGATACATACATATGAGCCTGGCCTGCTGCTGACAAAATATGTCAGTGGACACGCGGCCTAATCCACTAAGGTAGAGGGGTGGTTGGTGGGTGGGTGGGTGGGTGTGGGTTTGTGGGTGTGTGTGAGGGGAAGGGGAGGGGCTTCAATAATAGAGAATTAAAAAATCGGTAGCAGAGTCTCGGAGACAGACCATTCAGTAAGGGCGGTGGCTATACGAAATGTCATCAAGCAAAGTGTAATAGAGAACGATTCACTCTTCTCTTCACAAGAGATTGAGGACGGAAACTCTAATCCTGAAATGAGTATTTCAGCCTCAGGACTATGTGAATAAGAAGACGTAACAAAGAAAAAAGGCAGTGTTAAAATATTAGATGTAAGCTATGTGAGTATCAGTCAAAGGCAATGGTGAAGCATTGAAAAATGTGTTGGTTCTTTCTTTTCGTGACTGATTAAAAGATCTCGAGATTAAATGTTGTTGCCATTTCACGAAATGTGTCAATGTTTCTCAAGGACACTTTATCCTTACAAGATTTTGAATTATTACCTTGTGAAGTTGAACAAATTAAGTCACCCCCCCCCCCCCTTTATCCATATCTTTCTCATCCTGTTTATTTCTTTCTATTTCCCCCTATCTCTCCATCTCTCCCTCACACACAGGCACCCACACATTCTATCTCTTTCCTCCCTGTCTCTCTCAATCTTTTTCTTTCGTTCTCTTTTCGCAACCTCATTCTCAACATTGTGCCCACTACCCGTGCAATTTAAAAGTTTCCTTCGAGGCTGTCACTTAAAGGAAACTTTATAATAGCGTTGGGAGCGCGCACTCGAAGTTAAGCTTCATCAAGTGATCTTTGAGACCGTATCCCACCCTCCACAAACAGATTACAGAAATCGCAAAGCACTTTTTCAAGGACACTCAATAAAAAGAAGAAAACCAATATTATTTTTTTAGCATGATGGCTAAAGAGAGAGAAGGATAAAGTAAACCCAGCGCACTTTAATGAATCTCTTGCTTGGTGATCCAATGCAGAAAAAACAACAACAGTGCAATTCTCAAAGTAGAAGATTCAAACGATGCACAGTCTGGGTAGGAAAGGGGGTGGGGGGGGGGGGGGTGGCGGGGGACAACGCAGAATATCAAACAACAGTGCAATCCTCAAAGTAGAAATTTCAGGCGGTCAACGATCCGGGGGTTTGAGGGTGGGGTCGATTTAAAGCTTAAAATGCACGCACTAACTAGTGATATCCCTTTAGCAAATGTTTCTTTCTATTTTGGGACAAAAACCAAAGATAGTCGTCCCCAACATTTACGACGTTTTACAAATGACTAGGCGTTGACTTTTTTTAATTTCATAACGTGTTCAAATGACCCCCCCCCCCCCACCACCCCGAGCCACTCCTCCACACGGACTAAGACCCTGTCTCTTAAATTACCTTGCAGACTAAGACACGCAATAACACACACGAAAACATAGAAAAAGAAAATATATAGAGAAAGAGAGAGAGAAATAGAGAAAGGTGGAGAGAGAGAGAAACACGCACGAACATGAGAAAACCCACCAGCTTGCTTACATCTTGAAGAGACGTCAACTCTATATTTCTTGGATCTAACAAGACTGTAGCCACGGGCACGCCCAATCCTTTCTTCAACCATCTCCAAATACAACACTTTGGAAGACGACCGAAGTCTCATTTTAAAGACATTCTCGTTTCTCTCTTTATGCATCTATCTTTCAACACTCGCTGAATTTCTCCCTCTCCTTTCTTCTCTCTCTCTCTCTCTCTCTCTCTCTCTCTCGCTCTCTCTCTCTCTCTCTCTCTCTCTCTCGCTCTGAGTCTTTTTTGTCTGCCCGATAACTCTCTGCTTGTCTCCCTTTTATCTTTTTCTCTCTCATTGTTCTTGTTCTATCCCTCCGGACCACTCCTTTTTTTTTTCTTTTTTTTTTATCTATAACCACCGTCTCTACCACATAAAAGAAGTTGTGCTGGAGGCTTGGAAGTGACTCGATGTACACAATCAACACTCGTAGAAGAGATAGAAAGGAGAGAGAAAAGAGGAAAAGGACAACAAAAGCTGAGTCTGGGCGTCTTCCTTCGAATGTGCTTGTGACAGCATTACATCACCCTAAAACCATTTTTCACTTCAACTCCAAGTATTTCTACGACGAATCTGCGACATTCAGATCTCTCTGCACGTTGCAAGACGTCACTAGATTGACTTATCATAGAGATGCAGATGGACTAGGATTGTTCGGAGGCACCATTTCCGCGTGTGTCGCTTCAGGCAGAGAGGGAGACCTTGGAGGAGAGATGTTTGTGGAAAAATCCGGATGAATAAAGTGTTATTGTCAGTGTTATTTAGAGTAATAGTTAAACGAAAGGTTATTTTATTGAGAATAGATAACTTTCTACGTGAAGAAGCAATAAAATTAAGGCCAAAAGAGGCTAAAGCAGGAAGAGAATCTTACGCGTCTATTGTGAAATAGCTGGAAATAATGGAAATAACAAACCTTTTTCCGAAAAATCATTTGATGCAAGATAAGAAACGAAAAATTGAACTCTGAAAACGATTTGTTCAAGATTGGGTACTCAGTATTTACCATGAATGAAAATAAACCCAATAAACGTTATTAAAACACCAACACCTCCATAACTTAATATATTTTTGTAAGACACTGAGTTCAGAATATAAGTCTTCTTCTACTCCATCATTGCTAACTAAACTATAGAGTAAAAATTTCATCACCCTTCTAAAATTATTCAAATAATTGAATAATTTATTCGGATTCCTCGCGCTGCTCTCCAATAGAAGAACGTCGTCTAGTCCCATCCCTGTCCGCTTCTGCTCGTTAAACCGCGCCCAATCGAAGCATTAAACGAGGGCTCCTTGGGGGAACCGAAGTTGAATCTTGATGAACCAAAACTGGAGGTGACCTCGGAGATATTATGTACGCTCAGTGGTGGCCGAAAAATTGAATCGATGCATGGTTTGACATCGAGACAGATTGATAAGCGAACAGTGAGAGGAAATAGGTTTTGATCTCAGTGCTCGAGGGTCACGTGGATTAGACAAATGTCCACATAGTATATAATAGAGACGTAGGGGAGGTGGGGTGTACAAGAAGATACGGGGGCAGAGATAATCGATAGTAAGTTGTAGATAGACAGACAGACAGACAGGCAGACAGGCAGACAGACAGATAGACAGACAGGCAGACAGACAGGGAGACAGTCAGAATGATAGGTAAATTGCTAGATGGATAGAAATTTGTATTTACGTCAGTGGCGCCACTGTTGAATCAAACAGTTGGGTTTCTAGGTCACCCTTCAATTTTACTTTGACATTCAGTAAGATTTCGGACAATGGAGATCTTTAAGGATATATCACTACAGGAAATTTTTTAAAAATAAGTTAAGACCTCATTTCATACTGTTCGTTCAATATGTTAATTCACAACACACATAGTGCTGCAAAAGAGCATTCAGTCGACCCTGTGTCTTTAAATCATGATAGTACATGTATTTCAATTACTTCGATGTGCCTTTAAGACACTATTCTTTTCTCTTAATCTACTCTGTCATCCAGTTCTAAAAGTCATTCAAGTCACGTGCAAAGATCACGTTCCTACATCATGAGTGACTTCCGCTAGTCTCAGACGATTTGCTCACATGCTCAACAACAAGAGGCATGGGGACCCTTGGGAACTGCATTATCAGGCCATTCCCTGCTATGATGTTGGGGGTTGTTAAGTGGCTTTACGCAGGGAACTCGTTGGTTTGGTTGGACCGTATGGCTTCTTCAACACTAAAGGGTCATATCCGTCCAGGGGTTCCAATTCACACTATTGACTTGAAGCCTTATTTTTAGCATCCGAAGAAAACAGCGTCTGTAGGGTCGTGGTTAGTCTCTTCGCCTATCACTTGGAAGACCCGAGTTCTATCCCACGTGCGGGCGATCTGCGTTTTTCTGTTGAAATTTGACCCTCTCAGGCCAGGTTGGTCCTGACAGGCAGGGTCTAAATAGCATGTCTCTGAAATGACCTTACAGTGTTGCAAGGGACCAGAAACTGGTAACTAAACCAAACTAAACTGGAATCAAGAGAATGGAAGAAGGGAAGAAGGTGGGACAAAGACAGCACTTACTTTTTCCGAGATACAGAGGACATTAAAGTGCGTGATTTTCACCATTGCAGATCACATCAGTTTGAGTAAATTCCACACAGTTCACTGAGCCATCCTATCGACCAAGCGTAATAATGTGTATTTAATCATGTGCAAATCAGGTCCTTTTCGTTTGTGAAGCACTTGTGATACTTTATTATTGTGATGGAGAGAGTGATGAACTTAAGGTAATGGGGGAAGACATATTTGCTTTTTTCGTGAATTTGTACACTTACGGAGAATTACAACATTTAGACGTATATTTCTTCTTACATGTGTACGGCAAGAGGATTGTTGTGTTGGTATATCCAGCCCCTAGAAATCATTTAAAGTCTTTGCAAGGGCTTAGCGTGACCTCCACTTGTATTAATGCAAGCTGAAAGCAGCTTGATTGTCAAGTAAATAAACTCGTATCTTTGCGAACCACCAAATTAGTCCTTAAAGTCAGTTGATTTTTCTTTCACTTCGTTTCAATTATGACGTCTTATCGGAGATTTATATCAGGCTATAATTTGAGGTCCGGCATATTGAGTGACCCTGCCATGCTTTAGATGCTGCTGAAGACGGGATAAAAGCTATAACGAAGGTCAAAACAAGCCAATCTAGCAAGTCCATGTGTTTACAACAATAACCCTTCAAAGCAGCCGAGTCCAGGCCTTCTTTCCCAAGAGACGCAAAGCATCGTGCACTCTTAATAAGTTATTGAAGAAGAGACCGTCATTATGTAGTTGTGACCCTTGTTGAAGTCACTGTTTGCATTTATGACATCGACGTAAGAGACCAAGTGGGCACATTACGGCTTGTGTGAAACCATTATGGGCTTCTTTAGTAGGTTTGTTTCACAATAGTATCTGCTGTTGCATAAGACATGTGCAAAATTTATGAAGGAGGGAGGCGCTATAAGACCCCGCTTTAGATCAACATCTCTCTCCAAGTACTACTTAATTGTTAAAAGAACTTACAGGTCAGCAGGCTCTCTGACAAACATTTTTCCCTAGTCGCAGATTCGACGTCATAGAATTGAATTTATTGCGAAGAACGCCTTCAAAGTGCTTGATGAAGCCGAACGTGAAAGAGATTCATGCGAATTATTTCCCCATTTGTCGATATTCCTTTACATAATGCATTGGACTCTTGCAAACAATGATCTGAGAATTGCGTTTATGGCTCATAGATCATCTCTATGGCAACGATGTAAACACTGTAGCCGCTGCACTGTATGAAATGGACATTTACATGCGACACTTATGTACTTGAGAAACATTTTCTGAAAGATCAGCAATATTGTGCCAAAACTGAATATTGAAAACAGTTTTGTTTCCAAAAGCGGAGACAATTTAATTCAGCACCCATTACTGGCAAAAGCAGTCGTCACGATTCTTAACACAAAATTTCGTCTATCTATCTGTCTATCTATCTATCTATCTATCTATCTATCTATCTATCTATCTATCTATCTATCTATCTATCTA
>JAUKPP010256473.1:0-12207 GCA_032273245.1 Phyllaplysia taylori
CTTTTAAAATTCAAATGGATAAAAAATTTGAACTGAAACCTGATATTGCAAGTGCCAAGTTAAATGCCCCAAGAGGTGAGCACAGTTGGCATCCTAAAAAATCTCCAGCTTTGGCACAGTGGCCAGAAATCTGAATTTCTACACATCAAACACACACAAATTTTTTTTTAAAAATCTCTCAGAACTTACTTTTTATACCAGTGTCCCCCCCCCCCCCCCCCACACACACACACCTCTCCTGAAACCACCCATCAGATTTTCCCGCTCTGCTCTGCCCCCCCCCCCCTCCCTTGCAACTCAGTACCACAGGCCATAAATAAAAGTTCAATTATGATGAGAAAGTCAAAGGGTTGCTACACTCAAACATACATACAACAGATCCTTTCTCCTCATTATTAGTAATAGTAAACACTAACACTAATAGCCCCCTGTTTCTCACTCCACTATTTTGCATCAATAAACATTGTAACAACACATTTCTTTTAGAATAGGGGAACGAATGTGATTATGGTCTGACTCAGTGAACATCAAAATGTCCAATGGAACAGTGAGGGAGGGCCACTATACCAGATAGAAAATTTTTAACCCTAAAAAAAATTCTTGAAAATCATAGGATTGCTGTTTGTAGCATTCTTACTTAAACAAATTTTTAGAAAATTAAAGGAGAGCCTAGGAAGTTTCAACTGGTCTGTCAGTGAGATCAAGTCAGTGGCAACTGAAAATCCATAATATTTTCAAGAGGCATTTGCCTGATTTCAATAATTATCAAGAGGCTTTGTGGCTCTTTGCTATTTAAAGGGGATTTCAAGGGGATGGCAGTCACCCTGTTAACTGCTGGACTGCTTCAAGTCTAATGACAGACTTTTATGGGCTGTGAGCAGAGAAAAAAGAGCTAGCACAGAGAATTCCAGGACAGAATAGCAAATTTTCCAGGACAATCCCTGATTTTCCAGGACTTTTCCAGGATTTTGGCCAAAAACCCAAAATTCCAGGATTTTTCCAGGATTCCAGGATTTCCAGGACCGCGTATGACCCCTGAATACATGTATGTACCACTATTCAAGTGAACCCAAATGAGGAAACTTCAATGCTGACCTACTTAATGTGCATTTCGAAAAGCATGATGCTCGTTAATAATAATAAAAACAAACAATGCACCTTGGAACAGAAGCATAAGGCACTTTAAAAAACTCAACATGCCATACCAGTACAGTGTGGTTCTACTCTTCGGTTGATTGTTTCAATATCTTAAAGGGAAAACAAATTTTGAAGACATTTTTTTAAGCAAAAAAATTATGAAGAAATCCGTTAACCTTTAAAATAGGCTCAGACTCCAAAAAACGAGAGGAAACTTGCAGTAATTAATATGAAGAGACATGATGATTTCAGAAACCACAATAAGCAAAAGCTTGGGGAAACAAAAGTTAATGGATAAAACTGTACAAATTAATCAATTATAGACAGAAGATGTCTTTAAAAAATCTAGAGAAGCAAAAGTATTTTTTGTTGTAGAGAATGTCTCTACAAATGTATGAAAAAAAGAACCCATTGAATCTTTGGGATAATGAAATTCATTAAAGGGAATACATATGTATGAATGAAAAAATTTATGAAAAAAGACCTAATCAATCTCATGACAATGACTGTTTTTTTTATTTTCATTTCTTCCTCTTTTTTTTTTTAACACTGACTGTCCTTTCTGAAATTATCAATGAAAAATTATTGCGGTATAGAAAGACATTATAGAAAACTGTACAAACGAGAAAAGAGGAAAAAATCTTTTTTAAAAATCTTTGGAGCAGGGAAAGATAAAGTCGTTATAGAAATGTGTACAAAAGAAAAACAATACTTTAAAATCAAAGATGGAAACAATAGAGGGTAAAATTCATGTCATGATTATAAGTAATGAACTATTGAGATCAACGTAAAATCTTCGGTGCCGATAATTTATAAAGACAAAGGTGTTAGTTACGATGAATCAGAATGGCACAAATCATGCCATGAAAGCGCAAAGAGTGGTCTATGGCAATTGAGAATATAAGATGGATTTATGTATGTAAAGAAGAGCAATTTGAAAGAGCTGGTAGCATACAGTGAATTACTACAAAGCACAACAAAGCAAGCACACACACTCAGAAGCTACAAATAATAAGCTTTTTACTTCTAACTAATGCACCCTAAAGCTGTAGCAGAGATAAACTCAAAGAGATCTCCAGCCACTAAAACATGGCATTGGGCCGAAGAGGCGCACGCTCAAAAGTTACTGGATTAGCAACAACAGCAACAACAACAACTTCTAATTAACATTAAGATATAAATTTAATTCATCATTATACCAGCCCATGGACAGTTGCATTGCCTTTGAAAGCCATAGCCCACAACACATGATTTTTGTGAACACAGCACCACATAAAAGCTTTCCATACAGAAAATCTAATACAGTAGAACCTGCATAAGTCGACATTACTGGGACTATTGAAATCATGTTGAGTAAAGAGAAAGTCTACTTAAGGGATGTCGATGTAGTAAATAGAGAAAAGGTTGAGGATTCCAAATCATGTCGACTTAAGCCGGATATTGAGCTAACAGACGATGAGATATGCAGGTTCTACTGTAAATGAAAAAGCAAACAAAGCAAGCAAACAATGCAGCCATTAGAATCTACTCCACTCTCACAACACATACACCACAGATATAGCAATGATTATTGAGTAAAAACACAAAAATATGCAAGCAACCGCATGAAACAAAAGAGAACGGACTCCCCCTGTATATCAAGAATGTATTGAGGTAGCTTTTGCGACAGAATGCATGTCACTTCTAAAGGGGAGCAACATCCTACATGAACAATTTTGCAATTCCACAGCAGGTTCCAACAATTGTATTATATTTCAAGTAGAAAGAAGAAGAAAATACTGCCAAACAATGCACCAAATATTTTGCAAAGGTTTAAATAAAAAAGCAAGTTGCAAAGCCTATAAAACAGAAAAAAAAAGCCACCCCAAAACCCAGCCACAAATGGCTGGCATTCCGATAACTAAAGAATTTACCTAGAGTCAAGTAATATTGCAAAATAGCGAGTGCCTGCTTGTTGCTCACAGTAATAACCAACTTTTCACCAATACTGCTTTTTGAAATAATGAAATCGTCCTTAGACACTTCGGATTACAAGATGAAGAGATAATATCTTCCTGTACGCATCAAACTCCAACATTTCTTCTCACACAATTCTCCCAGCTTCTCGGGCCTCGTGACTCTCTCTCTGTCGTCCCCACGACCCACCGCGATCTCGATTCGTCGCTGACCACACCGCCACAGGCCTATTATTAGCTGCTTGATTTATCGCAGAAAAGTCCGTCCCCCCTTCCCTATCCGCCACCTCCTCATCCTCATCATCGTCCCCTCGACTCTCAATCGGATCAGTGTCGTCCCCTTCATCAAGACTATCGTAACCGTCCCCGCAAAAACAACACTCTTCCGCCTGTGTCTGAGGAAAGTGCACTCCCCTGCCGCGCAGACGAGCGTTTACCTGTCGGAAGCAGCAGAAGCAGAGACACTTGACCCACATCGTCCAGAGGGGGAACTCCCCGCAGCAGATCACATCAAAGTACTGGACAAACCCCGTCAGCGCAAACAGTAGCGCCAGCACCGTGCTGATGGTGACAAACACGTGGACCTCCCTCAGACTGCTGCCCGGCTGGTGGGGGAGAAAGAAACACGGGTGTCACTGGGGTTTTGTGAAAAAAATTGAAATTCATCGACTTGCAATAGCAAAAAAAATCAACCAAATTTAACAAGCCTACAAACTGCTGTTCTCAACGCACATAGAAAACAAATGCTGAGAATTTATATGGCGTCGGTAGTCTAGCTGTTAGGCTGCCTATTTCGTAATTGGAAGGATGCGGGTTTGAATCCCAGCTCGGGTACGACGTTGTGTCCTTGTGAAAGGCATTTCAAACAAATTTTCCTCACTTCACCTAGGTGTAAATGGGTACCCCGCTATAGACAGTGAACGATCTTGTCCGTATGTTAGTGCTTTAGCGCCTGTAAAATGGCAGCTTGCACTGTTACACTGTATGCTTCCCAGGAAGTTGAGAAGGTTTCTGAATGGCTTCCTCTGCAGGGTTAATAATTGATTGTAGAGCGCATAGAGCCTGCTTTCAAGCAGGGATAAGTGCGATATAAATGCAGTCAGTATTATGGCTTTTCATCTGCCCACAAATCAAAGGGCTAGAGTTGCTTCCTTCATCTTAAACTTCCTCAGCAAAATAAAACCATAAAATTTTACATCTAGACATATGCCCATCACACCACAGCGCTAGTCCCAAGAAAATTGACACCTCTGCATGATACATCAGTTTACTTTTGGTTATTGTCTTACACTCCCTGTAACACTGCAGCTAAAGCAGCCAAAGAAGCTGGCATCTCCATAAATACATCACTTTACTTTTGGTTATTGTCTTACACTCCCTGTAACACTGCAGCTAAAACATCCAAAGAGGCGGGCGTCTCTATAAATAAATAACTTCAAACACACTAACTAGTAGCACTGCAAGGTCGTTTCAGCGCATGGCTACTTTGAACCTGTCAACCCAAGCTGAAGGGGAGACAACCCAGCAAAAAGAGGAGGTTGTTCATACCACATTTAGTATTGTTTGCTGTGATTGTAATATTGTGTTACTATTGTTCTGTTCTTCGGCGCTGCACTGTGGCGACCGGCACTGGTGTGTGCATAGCTTTTGTGGATGGCGTTGCCTATGTCCATGCTTATCGTTGCATGTATGTGTTATCCCTTGTATGGATGATTGTGTTTATACGCCACTGCAAGGTGGGTTTCCCCACTGGGACAGATAAGGATGACTTTTCTTTTTTTCTTTTTTTCCAACCCCAACCAATTCACTACAGACGTTGGTCATACAAGAATGGTCACTCTTCAAAATCTGAGGAAAATAGTAACAGCCAAGACTCCAAAAGATTACCTTTGCGTTGATACATACTTCACTGAATTTGGCTCAACAATCCCTGAGTAATTCCTTTTCTAAAAGTTAACTGTTTCGTGAGATATACTGTTTGGTTTGGTTTTGTATCTAGTTTTACGTCCCTTGCAAAAGGGTACGGTCATTTAAGAGACAGGCTACTTTGACCCTGCCTGTCAAAGACAATCCGGGCTGAGAGGGACGAGAATCCCAGCAGAAAAACGTAGACAGTCCGCACAGGGGACTGTCAGGTCTTCTGCATGGTAGCCGAAAAGCCTAACCATTTCACCACAGACGTCGGTACACATCTTGTAATGATGGTTACCCTGTATTTGTCTGCCGTGGTCCAGCCGTTGGCGTAGCCCATGATGAGCGTGACGGTGAGAGCCATATACACCAGCAGGGCCACGATGGTCAAGTTGAAGAATCTGTACACCTGGGGGGACAAAGATGGAAGCATCGAGGTCATCTATGTTTAGGTAAGGTTTGATTACTTGTTTCACATTCCCTGCAACACCGTAAGGTCTTTAAGCCTCTAGGATGTCACTTTGATAAATTTCACATAGATCAAACAAACATAAAATGTGACATGACCCTGCCCTGCCTCACTCAGGCACTGTAAACCAAGACCAACGAGCGCTTGCTTTATTTTTATCAGGCCAGAGAATGGGAAGAACATCTGTGAAAAAATATCATTTTTCAGGTCTCATGTGTCATGGACTACAGTTGAACATGCTCAAGCGATCACCTGTACAAGACGACCATCTGCTCAAGCGAACACTTTCTACCGATTCCCTTATTGCATTTCTTCTATATGATATACCTAAGACGAACATCTGTCTAAAATTACCACTTTTTTCTCAATATTAGATGATCGCCTTGGACAGGTTTGACTGTACACTCAAGATCCTCTACTTCCCTCCAGGGGTGAATGGCAAATCCACAAGGCTGGTTGGCTGGTTAAGGTTTTACAGTACTAATGACACTGTAAGGTCATTTCACCACCAGGATGTAGATTAGAACAATAGTAACACATAGAAAGAAGTAGAAGGAGAAGATCACACGTGAGCACCCACCAAACACCCACATAACTTTTTACTTTCCCCATCCAGCAACCATGTGGGCTGGAGTCCTTAGGCTTGGCCAAACACCCACAAACCACAAGTCCTCAATGCCAGTGAACATTGACAGTACTCAATCATTGTAAAGCGAATGAGCCTGCTTTCAAGTGGGGATATGTGCTATATACTCATGTGCAAAAGTAACTTGACACTTTGTTTTCAGCCTGTATCTTTGCTTTTCGTGGGAGCTACATCACAAAACTTATATTTTACGAAAGAAGAATCATCTGGCTACATGTCTGCCAATTTTCGTTGCAATCCGTTTAAACTCGTTGGAGTTACAAGAGTTTTTACAGACACAAGTGGAAATCCTTGCGTCGGAAACATCGCAAAGAGCAAAAAACGCACTAATTTAGTGAGGGGTGTGTCAAGAAAGACTCCCAACAACTGCGCGCATTCATGTCCTCGTGGACTTTATCAGGGTATCAATATCCGCTGGAGTTAGGTCATTCCAGGGTAGTTGAATTCTATTCAATGGGTAATCTGCTTCTTTGATTTTTTCTGTTAAAGCACTAGGTCTCAGTGTTTAAGAACAAAAGAAAGGTGTCAACAAAAGGAGAAAATCAAAGATTTGGACAAGCTGCAGTAATAATTTGGTATCGTAGCCTACAAAGAGCTTCATACTTACTGACTCTGAATCCTCGATTATTGATCAATTTGACATGCTGTATTTCCATTGAACACTGATCCACCCCACTTTGTCTTCTGCTATGAAGGGGGTCAAACTGTTGTTTTGATTCAGTGCAAGTCCGTGTCTTAAGTCTTACTTTAGTAATGAGAACCCTAAAGATGGTATACTTTGAAGAAAGCTATTTTTACCAGAAAATTTCTTCTGGGAATTAGTGAGATGGTACACAAAGTATGGCCAGTGACTAATCCTGACTTAAATCCCATTAGGCATTTCTAGGACCTTATTGGGGAGGGAAATTAGACACGAATAGCAAGAAATCACAGATGAAGATGGTTTTAGGGACAAAGTCAAGCAGCCTTGGACGCACTAATTCAAGATGAAGATGATCCCCTCAGAAATTCTACGAGGAGATGAGCTGCGCGCGGTTATTGAATGCTTTAGTGGACACACCTCATATCAATTTGGTGCGTTTTTTGTTCTTTGTGATGTTTCCAACGCAAAAATTTCGACTTGTGCCTATAAAAACTCTTGTAACTCAAATAAATGTAAACGGATTGCAATGAAAATTGACAGACATGTAGCCAGAAGATTTTTCTTTTCAAACATATAAGTTTTGTGATGTAGCTCACACGGAAAGCAAAGATACAGAATGAAAACAAAGTGTCAAGTTACTTTTGCACATGAGTATATAAATGCAATCCATTATTATTATTATTACTCACTGTTGTATTTCTTTTGCTGAGAGAGGCTCTAATGGCTGTGCTCCCAGTTAACACCATCTGTGGATAAAAATATGCACTGGTCAACACAGTCTGTTTGTTTCTGCATAGATTGTAAATATATCATGTGTTGATGCAGTGCGGAGGGAGAAGGTGGTTTGAAAGGTGGGGTTAACTTACTCAGCCCTTCAGCCGAGATACTAGGGAGTGGATAGGCTTGATAGCGTAAAAGAGAACTAGACACAATGAGTTTCACAGGTGTTCTAATTTATTAGTGTACTGGCATAATTGCAATGAAGAAATTTTCTCATTGAAGTTTATAACAATATACATATATTCATAATAGTTTTTATGTATGTACCTTTGTCATGAAGTTCTATATATGGAACTCTACAAGAAATACTTTTTACTATTATCTTTATTATTAAAAGGGCGAGCAAGGCACTTGGCTGTAGGATTTACTGATTTTAAATAAAGTTCCAAAGATCATTGTGAAAAAATTATCTACACATAAACAAAAAAATTAATCATGCACAGATCAGTCTATCTACTGTACATCTCTCATCCGATTGTTTTGTTTTATTTTAGGAAATGAAAAAACAACCTTATCAGCAAAATATTAATGAACAAAGTATCTTATTCAATCTTATTCTAGTTCTCTGTCGGAGCCTCTATGCACAGTCCTCTACTGGGGGCGTCGATGGTCGAGCGGTAATGCGCCCGCCTACAGATGGGAAGGTCTCGGGTTCGAGCCTCTATGCACAGTCCTCTACTGGGGGCGTCGATGGCCGAGCGGTAATGCGCCCGCCTACAGATGGGAAGGTCCCGGGTTCGAACCCTGGGAGCATCCCCGGGATTTTTTCGGAGTTTTTATGGCTCCAACCCCTGTCCTATCAGAGATAGACGTAAAATTCAGAGATCCCGCCTCGTAAATGACCTTATAGAGTTGCATGCCGCGTTAAACCAAAACCAAACCAAACCAAGTCCTCTACTCACCACGAGACCCGCCAACATGCCAACACCATAACAGTTTTCCTTCTTGAATTCTATGAGATTCTGATCGTCCTCGCTTTCCACCATCGGAACGATGAACACCTCCGTCACCCCTGTAGGTGACAACAGAAGATACAAGAATCCATAAGGTTATACTTACTTATTTAGTTACCAGTTTTAAGTCCCCTACAACACTGCAAGGTCATCTAAGAGACGGGCTACTTCGACCCTGCCTGTCAGGGCCAACCCGGTCTGAGAGGGAAAAAATCCCAGCAGAAAAAAAAAACAGATCGTCCGCGATCGGGGATCAAACCGGGGTCTTCCACATGCAAGGCGAAGAGCCTAACCATTACAACACAGCGTCTGTCCAAAAGGTTATAAAGCATTTAAAAAGCTGACGATGATACAGTTAAGGCCTAAATTTTGCTTTACAATTAAAAGATAAAAGAAAGGAAAATCAAGGTGTGAATGGGTACCCGGCTATACACAGCAAATTATCTTGTCTGTATGTTAGTGCTTTAGCACCTGTAAAATGGCAGCTATAAATGTTGGAAGCCTTTCATCCTATTACACCAATATCTATTATATATTTCACAACTCGGAAACACATGTGTCACTTTTCCCATAAAACTACGACAGCTACAGTGTTGAAGTTTGGCATATGCCTGCAAAAAGATAGGTCCTCATGGCCGCCTTCGATTTTTTATTTACTCATTTCCTGAATTTAGAAAAATATATTTGACAAAAAGTTCCCATCTTTCTTTGGCCTTTATAATTCCACTGAGAAACGAAACAATAGACACGCGTTCAAGATGTGTTCGACACGAGTGCGCCTCGCAACTTTTCCGCACGTGCTGACATGAACTCCAAACACTCATGCGAGCCCCATTTAGCCTACTTTGAGGATTGAACCTGGGATCAGGACCACTCTCTCTGTGTATTCTCTTTCTGTCTTTCCCGCTCTCTCTATCTCTCTTCGCATAATGTTCCCATTATTACGCGTGTGAAGCCAGAGATGCAGCTAGTTACAAGATAAGATAAGATACATGTATATACTTTATTGATCCACAAGGGAAATAGGGTTGGATTTACCAAACATGGAAATGTACACATTTCATATTACACAATCATTCACAAGAAAAATAATGCGAACCATGCACGCCTAGACAACCTACACCAAAAAATGTTCGTATGAACAGAAGCTGATGGCAAAGCTACCTCCATGAATTCATCAACGTGAAAAAAATCACTCACCTAACAGGGTAAGAATAAAGCCAATGATTATCTCCACAACACCGATTGCCTTCGGCCAGTGTCGGCCCCGGGCTCGCATCTGTGAGTAGATGACCTCTGTGTGGGTCAGCTGGCCAAGGTCGTTGTCCTCATCGTCGTCCTGTCTCACGATGTACTGAATGGAGGTCGGCATAATTCTGAAAATGTGGGGAAAACAATTAAACTTAAGATGAGAAAAAGTTGAGATAGAATTAAATTAACTTTCTTGTTTTGAGTTAAGACTTTTGTTGTTGTTGTTGTATGTGAGGCCATGTGTGTGTGTGTGTGTGTGTGTGTGTGTGTGTGTGTGTGTGTGTGTGTGTGTGTGTGTGTGTGTGTGTTTATGTCTGTTAGTGTGTGTGTGTGTGTGGGAGTAGAAAGAGGGGGGGGGGTGTTCTCACAGGTCGAAAGTAAGCTAAAAAGGACATGCCTAAAAATACACACATAGGATCAATATTTTGGTGACCTAACAGCAACCATAGCTAGGGGATAACATGCCGGCATCGAACCCATGACCATTGGCATGAAAGGTCATAGATTTGAACATTGGCTCAGACCTAAAATTGTACCCTACCAGGGTAAGAAATAACACAACTTGTTCAGAGTGCTGCTGAAATTTGCAGTCAAATTTTCACTACTCTCTTTTTATGAAAATGTTGCAAAAAAATGATTATTTACTGAGCTTGTATCCATGATTTTTTAAAAACTAAACTTCCTCCATTTGGTACCAAATATATTAAATTTTTATAAATACAATTGTTCTTAAAAGACTGGCCAGCTATTTTTGAGACTCAGTATTCCCCATGTAATACATGTATTTCAGTACAAGATTGGGGCTATTGTGTTGTGTGATCAACATAAAATAATAATAATAAAAGAGCTGACTGGACAATGAGATCTGTCTTGGAGAATGATGTTTTTATTCTGCCCTCGATTACATGATAACAGTATCGAGTAGCAACATTATTAAATCTTAGCTTAACTTCTCTTGCCGTGAGAAACAGGGAAAGCTTTCAGAAGCCTGAAAACCTTTATTCCTCGATGTTGATGCAATCAATCACATTTTGAAAAACGTCAATCAATTATAACAGTAGGAGTAAGATTGTAGATTTTTCTTTCTCATGGTGAGTCTTGCCCAAATAAATCAGGTAAAAATGTAAATGGAAACAAATAGCATTAAGCCTAGAGATGACAGGAAATGCACAAGAAAGGAGTCACAAACCCACCGTGTTACGCCATTACTCTCTCTGTTTGCCATTATAAGCCTGCTCTCGACTCAATGTAATCCAAGCACTGTTCAAGGTCTATTATAATATGATTTTAACTATCAGTCTTAAACAAACTAGAGCAAGTAAAACTGTCACTTTTCCTTGAATTCACATAGAGGAATGACATCAAAGGCCACAGAAATCCAGAAAATAATTTTCAGTTCATCGATGAAGAAACATCAAACATACACAAAATCTGTAATCAAAAGCATAAATCCGTTAATCCACAAGAATAACGCTGGTATTTGAAAATAGAGACAACTTCTTTTGTTCTCTCCTGGACACTCTTCCTACAGTGATTTAGACGAACAAATGCGCTGATTCAAACACACCAGTCAGTTAAGAAATTAAGCTGATAATTTGTATTAATGATATGAATTAAGAATTTGCATTCCTTGAATCCTTGCAACGGAAAAAACAACTCTTCCTACAGTGATTAAGAAGAACAAATGCGTTGATTCAAACACACCAGTCAGTTAAAAAATTAAGCTGATAACTTGTAATAATGATATGAATTAAAAATCTGCATTCCTTGCAACGGAAAAAACAACTCCTTTTCACCAAAGACTAGCCAACAAAGATGTTACTGAAGCCACTTTATCAGCGGAAGACAATGGACTGAAGGGCCTGAGGTAAGTATAGTATCGAGATAAGTGAAATATCTCAACAGTCGCACTATGAACCTCAACATCAACAATCTGCAGAGCTAATCAGCTGACGTCACGAGCATGGGCCGTTCTACTATCTCACCACCCGGGGTAAAATAAACATCAAAGGACTGCACAGGCCCTAGTTTAAGACTGTTTTAAGTTAATGAGTAAGGTGGTTTTTAGTTTGGATCGGATTTTGTTTTACGCCACTTGTAACACTGTCAGGTCATTATGAAGGCAGGCTGCTTGTTTTACGTCACTTGTAACACTGTCAGGTCAGGTCATTTTGGAGGCGGGCTGCTTGTTTTACGTCACTTGTAACACTATCAGGTCATTTTGGAGACGGGCTGCTTGTTTTACGTCACTTGTAACACTGTCAGGTCAGGTCATTTTGGAGGCGGGCTGCTTGTTTTACGTCACTTGTAACACTGTCAGGTCATTTTGGAGACAGGCTGCTTGTTTTACGTCACTTGTAACACTGTCAGGTCAGGTCATTTTGGAGGCAGGCTGCTTGTTTTACGTCACTTGTAACACTGTCAGGTCAGGTCATTTTGGAGGCGGGCTGCTTGTTTTACGT